>CM074736.1:25373395-25615687 GCA_037367245.1 Phrynocephalus guinanensis
TGAAAATGTTTATAAAAGCAGCTATTTTGCCAACTCCCCAGGAAACCAAGCCACCAATTTGGGTCTATTTTGAGGAATGGCACTACAGAAAGTTCCTTTACCTCAATGTCCCCACTGTCCATATCAGGGCAGAAGACCAACTCTAACGTATGGCCTGCCGGATGGGTTCAGGTAGATACCATTTGGGCCAGACCAATTGTTGACATGGAGGTCATGAAGTCTTCAAGCACACCTGTCAGAGCCGCTACAGCAAGGATGATCTACAAGTGTAGATCTCTGCGTACTCCTAACTGCAGTGAACCACGTATACTATATTGCTCCTCTTGTGTTTTGGTATCTAATCTTTTGGGTGGATGTGTCTCTGCTTTAGTGTGCTTGTGAGTTTGAAATAAATGGGCATGTGGTATTTGCCAAAAATCAGTTTAAGCTTTTCAGACACACCAGGCTGATGCATTGTTTTTCTGGAATGGGGCACTGCCTTGTTGAAGGCCCACTGTGGAATGGATGTGAAATGTTTTGATCTCACAAGAAAAGAAGTCCAGTTGCCATGACTCAACTTAGATGACCTCACCTGAAAGACTGAGAATCTCCATAGACATTGTAAAATGTGTCACTAGAGATGGGCACGACTTACACTTGCCGTTTCCGTTTCCGTTACTCGAATCCGTTACTCTACGGAAACGGTAACGGGAATTACTCCGCCAGAATTCGAGCTCGAACCGACGAACGAACAATTTGGTCTGATTTGTCGTGCTCGTTACTTGCACACGGCGATCGCGCAATGCCAAGCGGCACAGAAAAAAAGTTTTTAAAAGTTAAAAAAAAAACCGATTCCCGGTCCAAAATGGCGACTGCAATATTTTTTTTGAAACCCTTGCCCCAAACCCCACCAAAGCACCACAGAAACATGCGAACGTTACCTATTTTAAATGCTTGATTTTTTACAGTAGCAGCAGTGGGTTTGTCTTGCCAAAATACGTCTCCGTTGATTTTATTTTATTTTTTCTTAATTTATTTTTTTACACCTGCGCAACGATGGGCTGGCCATGGGACGGGACCATGCAAATTTTCGGAGCCATTCCACCAATCGCATGGACAGGTTTTGACTGACACTTCTGGATGTGCCAGAGGGCATAAAAAGCCGAGGCAGTTCCAGTCCGTCACAGTCTGGGCTTGGATCTTGTGGAGGGTGGTCAGGGCTGGATTGCTGCGCTCAGTCTAGTTTCGATTTCGCGGTCGCGGTCTCGGTCTCGCTAGGCAGGGAGGGAATTGAATTGATTTTAATTCGCAAAACATAATAATTTCTTTTATTCCCCTGTGGGTAATAGCAACGCAGTGTTTATTCTTTTTTGTTTTTTTCTGCATTTTTGAGGAAGAGTTCCGTTTTTTATTTGCTTATATTTGCTTCAAGGGGGAGGGAAGATTTGAGTGGGAGCGGTAGGGGAGGGGAGGTGCTGCGGATTTATTTTGAAAATATATTATTTTACACTACCATACCATTTCTTTTGTATCCCAATTTCCCACCAAGTTCATTTACTTGGCCAAGGTCCTTTTACCCTGCGCCTACAGCTTTTTTGCTGCTGTTGCAATTGGGGTTTTGGAAGGGAATCCAGCAACCCTATCCTACCCTAGTAGCAGCTTATAGTTTTATTCCATTTATTTTCTATTCTACAGTTTATTAGCAAGTGGCAAGCAACAGCCAACGTCCAGTACTAGTGCTTAGAAGGGGAGGTTGGAGGCTGTGGATTAAATTATTTTAAAAATATTATACAGAGTACAGACTGAGTAGGCAGAGTCTCCCTCGTCAACCAGTGCACTCAAATTTCTCAAACACAATTGTTGGCAACAAAGCTAGGGCACCTTCCTCTGTAGAACATTTTACAATTTCATTTTACTTAACACTTATAGATATTCTTTCACTTGTCCAACACCTCATTCATTTTTTTGCAGTCAGGCACTCAAACAAACATTTGTTGAAGGGCAGGCACCCAGCCTCCTCTATAGAACTTTTTCTTCAATTACATCTTTGAAGAAGTTACATTTGTCTTAGTTACTGTCCATTATTTGTGAAAGTTGGGTGCTGCCAGATTTTGCAAACCCCTTGCTTCTATTAGAAACCAATTACAACTGTGAAGAAGTTACAGTTCTCCTAATTACAGTTGCCCTGTGCAGGGCATTGAGAGACTTGGGTGCCAGGATTGGCAAACCACTTGCTCCTATTACCTTGTTTGTTGTGCTGCTGTAACTTGTGAGTCCATCTCACTCATTTACTTGCCCCCACAGTCTACATACACAATCCAATTACAACTGTGAAGAAGTTACAGTTCTCTTTGTTACACTTGCCCTGTGTAGGGCATTGAGAGACTTGTTTGCCAGGATTGGCAAACCCCTTGCTCCTATTACCTTGTTTGTTGTGTTGATGTTGTGTGAGTCCATCTCACTCATTTACTTGCCCCCACAGTCTACATACACAATCCAATTACAACTGTGAAGAAGTTACAGTTCTCCTAATTACAGTTGCCCTGTGCAGGGCATTGAGAGACTTGGGTGCCAGGATTGGCAAACCCCTTGCTCCTATTTCCTTGTTTGTTGTGCTGCTGTTGTGAGTCCATCTCACTCATTTACTTGCCACCACAGTCTACATACACAATCCAATTACAACTGTGAAGAAGTTACAGTTCTCTTTGTTACACTTGCCCTGTGTAGGGCATAGAGAGACTTGGGTGCCAGGATTGGCAAACCCCTTGCTCCTATTACCTTGTTTGTTGTGCTGCTGTTGTGAGTCCATCTCACTCATTTACGTACAGTCTACATACACAATCCAATTACAACTGTGAAGAAGTTACAGTTCTCTTTGTTACACTTGCCCTGTGTAGGGCATAGAGAGACTTGGGTGCCAGGATTGGCAAACCCCTTGCTCCTATTACCTTGTTTGTTGTGTTGCTGTTGTGTGAGTCCATCTCACTCATTTACTTGCAGAGTTCCTTGGTGCTTTTCTTTACTATCACATTATACATTCCCTGGCCTGAGCCACAAGAAGTGAGAAAAATGAGGAGGGGTCGCACAGCTAGAGGGCAGGGGAGGGGGACCCCTACTAAGATAAATAGGGGCACGTTTCTGAGGGAAGGGACAGGAAGTAGTGCAGAAAGTGATACTGGTGCAACTCCCTCTCCGAGTAGCAGTGCCAGTGGCACAAGCAGCACTGTGCCATCGTCTGTCACCGAGGGAAGCATGGATGAGGCATTCCAAGTCCCATCTCTGTTACCTGACAGCCCCACCCTTAATCAGCAAGAAGACAAGGGCTCTGATTCTGAAATGGCATCAGAATCAGAATCGGGCTCCTTGTATCTAAACATGCCAGATTCTGAGGACCTGTTGGCAGGGACAGACTTAAGGCAGGCTCCAGGCAGTGACAGAAGGAGCAGCCCTCTTTCCACCCAGAGTACCACCAGTGAGAGCAGTAGTACTACTCTACTTTCCCGGCAGGGCAGAGGCCACAACAGCACCACAGCAGCACCAGCGGCAGGCAATAACAGAGGGGGCGTTACTTTCTGTAAGCCACGAGGGTGTCTCTGGGAACATTTTGAGAACAGCCCCCAAGACGCAAGGATGGCGGTGTGCAAGATATGCGGGGTGGTCTTGCGCAGGGGGAATGACCCCAAACACCTCTCCTCAAGTGGGTTGCGCAGCCACCTGATGAGGAAGCACCCTGGGACTCTGCCTGAAACCCTGTCAGGCCCTTGCTCTTCAGGGAGGAAGAGAGGGGAAGAAGGGTTAGAGAAAGAAGAACACAGCTCCGCTAGTGAGAGTGGGAAGAGGCAGGCCACTCTGCAGGAAGTGGGGCTGTTGGGTGGGACTTTTGTCAGCCCGCGAAATAGGGCCAAAGCACAGGAGACCACCACTCAAGTGGTGGGTGAAATGGTGGCCATGAACGGGTTGCCCCTCTCCTTTGTGGAGTGATCAGGCTTCAGGCACCTGATGAAGCACGTGGCACCATGGTACGAGACTCCATCCCGGCGTACCTTCAGCAGGCGGGTGATTCGCTCCCTTTATGAGTCTGTCAGGGACAGGATCCGGGCCCTGCTGCAGGCGGCCAGAGGGAGGAAGATCCACTTCACTTCCGACCTCTGGACCAGTGGGCACCACGGATACCTCTCACTGACGGCTCATTGGTGGCAACCCAAGGAGGTCCTGGAGCCCCGGTCAGCCCATGAGCAGCTGCAGGGGGAGGCACAAGGCAGCACCCCAAGAGGTTATAGGGTGGTGCTTCTCCAGGCACAAAGCATGGAGGACAACGCCACAGGGATCAACATTGCTGACGTTCTCAAGACAGCAATGCGAGGGTGGGGATTGGGGACAGAGGGACAGGTCAATCGTGGAGTCATGGTTATAGACACGGGCCGTAACATGACCAACGCGGTTCTTGGGGCAGGGTTCCAGGGCATCGTGTGCGCAGCACACAAACTGCATCTAGTGGTGAGCGATGCCATTGGCCTGGGTGCACCAAAGGACTCCTGGAGTGAGGGGACCAGGGAGACCAGGGCCTTGCTGGACAAGTGTCGGAAGATCGTGGGGCACTTTGCTCGCAGCGTCAAGGCAGCCAGGATGATGCATGAGAGGCAT
Source organism: Phrynocephalus guinanensis (assembly GCA_037367245.1). Classification (NCBI taxonomy): domain Eukaryota; kingdom Metazoa; phylum Chordata; class Lepidosauria; order Squamata; family Agamidae; genus Phrynocephalus; species Phrynocephalus guinanensis. The sequence continues at coordinate 25,378,019 of CM074736.1, forward strand.
GCGGAGACAAGCCGACCGGAGCACGTCCTGATCCAGGACGTGACCACCCGGTGGAACTCCACCCACGAACTGGTCAAGCGTCTGGTGGAGCAGAAGGAAGTGGTGGAATACATCATGTCAACCACCCCAGTCCTGCATGAGGGGAGGGAATTGGACCTTGGTGCTACCGAGTGGCTCGCCCTCTCCCAGATGGCGGGTATCCTGCAGCCTTTTGAGGAGACCACCCACCTCCTCAGCAGCTACAACGCCAGCCTGGGCCACGTTCTCCCCCTGGTCAATGCCCTTCACCAACACCTAGAGACCAGTATCTGGGAAGAAGGCAATCTTCTCCCTAAGAGCAGGGCATTGGCAACTTAGTTCTTGGAGTGTTGGGGTAATCCCAAGGTGGAAAGGTTGAAGCGGATGAAAGTCAACCTTTCCACCGTCTCCGGGTCCAGGCGACAGCGGCGCGGCCTCAGGACATCTGCCATGTGGGAGAAGACAAGCTCACTCTGGTGGGTGGGATAGACAAGAGGTCCAATACCAGAGTTGAAAGAGTGGGCCAGAGGTCTGCCTTTCTGGCCCAGTAGTGCAGTGGGTCCGAGCTGAGGGGTTGGAGGGGCTCGGCCATGTACTCCTTCACCATGGTCTGAGCGGGGTCTGCTACTTCTTCCTCCCTTGCCTCCACTGAGGAGGAAACTGCCATGGCTAGGGCAGAGGCCAGGTAGTTGGCTGCTGGAACGGAACCTGGTCTCTGGGTGAATGCTCCTGGAGTACAGAGGGATGTGGATCCTTGCGAGGACTCCTCCTCAGCATTGCTCTGGCTTCTGTGCGCCCTCTGAAACGCCTGGTCCTCATCGGGGAGAGCCCTGACTTGACGGCATAGCTCCATCTTCCAGGATTTCAGTTCGGCAGTGCTGGCCGCCAGGGAACCCTTGACGCGAGGGTCGCACAGGCAGGCCATCTGGTACACGTTTTCCCTTCTTAGTGGGCCAAGGAAGGTATCCACGCCGGTCAACAGCCTGTCTGCTGTGATTTACTATGAAGGGCATGGAGATGGAATGCTGGCACGGCAGTTAGGAGCAGTCTACCAGCACACAGCTGGGAAAGAAAGTCAGAAAGCATTTTCCTGGCGTCCTCCTCAGGCCATTCAGCTACGCTGGGGAGCTGGAGCTTCCTGGCAATGATCCTCCCCTACAGAGGCCCTGTGGCCTCAGACTCAGGCTATGTGGCCTCCTCCAGCCACTCTTTCCTCTTGGATGCAAAACACTGTGGCTCACTAAGAAGGGAAGAGTAGTTGTGTGCAGCACGCACTTCAGTAGTTTCTATGACAGTTCCAGGCTTGGTTCTTGGAGTTGTGTTGGAGCTGGGATTCACTACGAAGGGCATGGTAGTAGTTTGCGGGGAGTTTCTAATTCACACAGACCTAGCTCTGTCTCCTCCGCCACTCTTTCCACTGGGCTGCCAGCTGTGGCTCATAAAGAAGGGAAAAAATGTACCAGTTGCGTGGTGGTGGCACCACCATTTATAAATAGAACAGTTTTCCAAAAGTTCAAGGCTGGGCTTTTGGAGTTGTAGGAGCTGGGATTCACAACGAAGGCCATGGTCGTGGATTGCTGGCCCAGCATTCAATTACTCCAGCTTGTGGCCTCCACCACTCTTTCCTCTGGGATGCAAGACACTGTGCCTCACAAGGAAGGGAAGAGGAGTTGGGTGCCAGCACTCCATCAGTTTATTACAAAGTTGCAGGCTTGGCTCTTGGAGTTGTGTGGGGACCGACTGTGATTCACAAAGAAGGGCATGGGAGTTAGCAAGTCTACCAGCTGGGGACTTGGGGAGGAAGAGTCAGACTCAGAATGTGGCTTACTGTCCTTTTTACAGCCTGTGTGGTGCCAGACCCAACTCAAGGTGATTGGCCTCCTCCGCCAGTCTTTCCTCTGGGCTGCAAGACGCCATGTTTCACACTGAAGGGGGTTCCTGATTTGAACAGCGTTCGTACGTACAGCACCACCAAGACTTAGTCAAAAAGTGACATGTGGTGGACGGTGGTGCATCGCAGGCAGTGTGGTGCCAGACCAAACTCAAGGTGATTGGCCTCCTCCTCCAGTCTTTCCTCTGGGCTGCAAGACGCCGTGTTTCACACAGAAGGGGGGTACTGATTTGAACAGCGTTCGTACTACGTACAGCACCACCCAAGAGTTTGTCAGAAAGTGCCATGTGGTGCATTGCAGGCAGTGTGGTGCCAGACCAGACTCAAGGTGATTGGCCTCCTTCACAACCCAGTCCTCTGGGCTGCAAGACACTGTGACCCAAGGCCAGTGGCATTTAAATTCCTGTCATGCCATTCAGCTCCATCCTTTTTATACTGGAGCTGGCAATGAGCCTGCCACACTCTGGCTCTGTGCTGTGGTGCTCTCATACTCTGCCTTGTGGCCTGACCGGAGTGGCTGCCCTTACTCTGGCCTTATGGACGCGTCGACCAGAGATAGTCCTCCTCCTTGTATAGCCTAGTGGGCTGGGCTGTGGGCTGTAAAACTTAAGTCAGAGCAACCCAGAGCCCTATCCCATTCCCATCCATACCAAAACTATTCCTGGCTGTAGCTACTAGCTAGGTACGTAGCTTAACCACCTCAGGCTCTAACTGCTAATGTTTTTGTTGACCATGACCAAAAGCAGGGTTGCATTGGCTTTGGCTTTATTGCTTGTCCTTTAAGTGTGTGTGACTTTGACTGTGAATGTGAAGTGAAGGCAGAAGGACCTTGGTGATGGGGGGCAAATTTGAGAGGAGTAGAGTAGTAGACCCCTCATCCAGATTTGGGGAGAAACGGAATGTCTGTTTCTCCTGCTGCCTCTGAGAGAGGTGGAGGGGAGATGGGATGGATTCAAAACCAAACAACAAAAAAGTACAACAAACAGGCACGTCAGCCAGACCAAGTAGGGTGGCTGGCTGGTTCAGCATCAGCAGATTCAGCACAGCAGACCAAGAGAAAAAAAAGAAATGCAAATTTGTTTCTGCCCCACTTTGTTTGCTTAGGATGCACTAGCCTTGTTGTGCAGCAGCAAGTCCATCACCCAGGCAGGTTTAAACTGTATTTCGCCTGCTCATTTGTGGGACCCACGCCCACCCGCCCGCGCGCTAGCCACTCCCCCTGCCGCTGCCGCCGCCCACGCATGTACCCCCGCGCCACCGCCGCCCGCGCTGCGCCCGCAAGCCGCAAGTCTCGGTAGGACGTCAAAATGCGCGAAATCGCGGCAGAAATGGAAACGAAAAAACGAAAAAACGAACCGACTAATTTTTGCGATTTTTCACGAAAAACAGAGACGACCCGAAACTGAACCGGCCCGACTAACGACAACTCGAAAATTTTTTTTTTCAAGTCGTGCCCATCTCTATGTGTCACATCCTTGTGATGCAAAATATACCACACTGAATGGCAAGTTCTGGGAGATGCAGGAAATGTTCTGTTTTCCTGCCACTTTGATTCTGTAATACGACTCCTCTTGTGTATTTCTGGGTAGTTTAGTACATGATGATATCATCATTTGTCTTCCATTTCTGTTTAATCTCAGACTCAAGCCAAAATATATTATTGACTGACATGAAATATGATAGACCTCTTAAGAGGCTTTTTTATTTGTTGCTTCAGTGAACCACAATGGTGGCTTCAGCCAAGTTTCTTTGCCAACAAATAGTTTGGTTATGGCAAGAAATACGAATGGCTTATATTACAATGGATGGGAGAAGAGAGAAGTGTCCCAAAATGTGGAGCTTTAAGAAATGAGGGAGCTTCAAGAAGGGAGACAATTCTCTAGTGTTCATCTATGGTTGCCAAGAAATTTTGTGCATATTCCCAAGTCCACCTAAATTGACCTGCAACAAGTATGTGTCTTTTTTGTTTGTTTGTTTGTTTAGAACACAAAATGAAGCAGGAATGGAATCAGGAAATGTCTTGGCTCTTTTGAATGAATTTACCTACAACAGGTCTAAACAGTTTATGTTTCTTTAGGGATGTTGTAGATCTTCCCCGATTGAGAAGTGCTGGCCATACACACTTACCATACATTTTCTTGGCCATTTGTTCTCTGCATTCCTGCATCTGCATATTCCTCTGGACAAGGCCTGTCTGCTTGCCTGTGTCTAGCAACCCCCATGTTCATTGATGATGCATTAGGTCCCATCCAGATGCTGGTGATTAAAAAGACCCTTGTGGCACAGTGGTTAAACTCCAGGTACTGCAGCTATAACTGTGCTCCTGACCTGGAGTTCAATTCCAGGTAGCAGATTCAAGCCAGAGTGTTCTTCATTACCCTGTACATAAGATAGGCTAGGTGACAGGGACAATGAGATTCCCAGTAAGGCTGAGAAACAAGGGACTGGGGAGGGAAAGCATCTACTCCTAATCTTGTCTCTCCTACTCCACCAGGTCTAAAAGATTTTGCTACCAAAGGAACAAGGAAGTGTGATGAGGCTGAGGAACAGAGGATTGGGGAGTGAAAACTTTTCACCTAACCTTGTCTCCTAAACTTTGCCAGGTACATAAGATATACTAGCTGACAGATACATGAGGTGCATAATACACTGGTTACTGGCCAGAGATGCTGGAAAGCCTTGTGGAGATGAGAATCTCCCAATTTGGGAGTGAAAATATTTGCACTTAGCCCTGTCTGTCCTATTTTGCCACTTGCTAGGTACAAAAGACTGGCTACAAGCCAGGGATGCTGAGAAGCCAAGTAAGAATGAGAACAGAGCGCCAGGATCTAGGCAGCATTAGAAATTTCTGTGCATCATTGCCTTAGTTGTTGCAGGATTGGGGCCAGCTTAGTCCCAGGAGACACTTTGTGCTTGCAGGATCAAACCCTGCTGAGGCAGCACCTGCCTGGGCTCTCATGAGGTTCACCTGAAAGCCCTGAGGGAAGGCCTATTTAAAGACTGGTTGGGGTGTGGTCTTTCCTGTTAGTTCCTGACTGCTGACCTTGCATCCTGGATCCTGTTTGCCAGTCTTCTGCTCTAGGTCTGGACTACTCATGCATTTCTTTTGGCTGGGTCATAATCCCCCTATATTTGTTATTAAAGGCTAGAGTGAACCAACAAGACAATGGCATGGAAGATTGGAAAATGAAAATCTGTTTCTGTGGCATTTCCAAAAATATAGCTAACTACCAAAAGCACAAGGAAGTGTTAGTGACGGGTAACTAATAGAAAGCCATAATTTAAGGTCTAGTTAGTTTAAAAAAAAAACAGAAACAAAAAACCAAAGCCCTGATTCAAAATGGTTTTCATCAACTTTTCAGGAACTTTAGATTAAAAAATACAGCTGCCAGGCTACCTGTGATACCTTGATTGCAAAGGAAATACAAGATGGGATAGCAATGGCACCTTTTCCTAATCTTTTGTTCTTTTTCTACAGGAAAACATAACAACTGTTGGAGACTCTTGGAAGCCTTTTGGGGCAAGTAATGGAAGACTAGGGTGTAAAACTAACCTCTCCTAATCATATCTGTTTTTATATATTCTTGAAGGCTTTCACGGATGGGATCTAAACGCTGTTGTGAGTTTTTCAGGCTCTTTGGTCGTGTTCTGGAAGTTTTTCTTCCTGATGTTTTGCCAGACTCTGTGGCTGGCATCTTCAGAGGGCAAGGAGCTCAGGGATCTAAGAATTCTTTGTGCTCTGCAGTATAGAATGAGTGAGACACTGGGAACTTAAAGTTGTGGGAAAGGGGAAATTTCTCCTATGCAGGAGAATAGGTGTTAGTCATTGTATTGTGATGGAGGTATTAAGAAAAAAAACTGAAGAAAACAGTGCTCAACAAAGTATTTCTGCCATACATAAATGGAGTCACAGGCTGCATGGACATAGTGTTGAAAAAATACAGCATTAAAACAGTACTTAGATCCACCAAAAATGGAACAGATGCTACAGTCAGCAAAGGACAAAAGGAACCCACTTGCCACTGCAGGAGTATACCCGATACCTTGTAATTGTGGCCAGGTATATAGTGGGACCACAAAGCACAGCATCTAGACCAGAATCAAAGAACATGAAAGACAGTGCAGACGAAAACAACCTGAAAAATTAGCAGTAGCTGAACACACCTTGAAACAAACTGGGCATGACATCCTCTTCCAGGACACAGAGGTACTAGACAACACTAGCCGTCACAATGTCAGGCTACACAGGGAAGCCACTGAAATTTACAAACACAAGCACAGTTTCAACAAAAAGTCTAAAAATCCACAAAGCCTGGCTTCCAGTACTAAAAACTACAGCAAAAGTTCAATGAGTCCCACCCAGCCATAAGCACCAGTGATTAATTCACACAATAGAACAGCTGACGACACCCATCAACTACAGAGAAGGATCACTGCCACCCTTGATCTTAATCACTCTACCACAATACAACAACCAAAACCTACTCTCCTGCACAGGACAAGTTTCCCTCCTCCCACAACTCCAAATCTCCAAAGTCCCATTCACTCTATACCCCAGAGCATGAGAAAAATCCCAGTTGCCAGAGCTCCCCGCCCCACAAAGACGCCGGCCACAGAGTCCGGTGAAGCACCAGGAAGAAAAACATCCAGAACATGACCAAACAACCCAAAAACCTCTCAAAAACTATTGTATCTGTTTTGTTTCTCCAGGTACAGAAGACCAGATAGCTATCAGAGAGATCTATGGACACTCCTTTATTTTAAGAAAATGAACCTATTGGAGAGCCAAAAACCTTATGCTAATGCTTTTTTTCTACTTCTGCAGGATCCCAAGACCAGTTGGTTGACAGACTATATGGCATGCATGGCATGGAAGAGAACCAAATGTAGGGTAGCGTACATAGGATTTTTAAACCCTTTTTGTCCTAGTTCTCCACGAAACCATAACAATAAAACGGTTGGAGATTCTTGAGACCCTGGTGGGGCAAGCAGTAGAACACTACGGTAAAAAGCCGACCCCTCTGAACCATATTTGATTTGATTCTCCAGGTACAGAAGAGAGGGTGCTACCAGATAACCAGGTAAGTGCATTGGGGGTAAGAAATGGAAGACTGAATGAGTGACAACACTTCATTTCAGATGTCATTTTTCTACTTCTGCAGGATTCTAAGACCAATTGGCAGCCAGACTGTATGGAGTGTGTGAACACTCTGTCCTGTTTCTCTAGGAAACTTTAACAAGACAACTGTTGGAGATCCTTGGAACCTTTGTGAGGGAAGTAGTAAAATACTACAATATGAAACCAACCTTTCCTAACCATACATGTTTTGCTTCTTGAGACCAGGTACCTTTTATAGATCCGTGGACACCTCTTTCCTTTCTTCTGGGATCTGACACACGTGTGTCTCTCGGTCCCCCTCAGTGGCCAAAGGGAGGTGGCACTGCGTCAAATACGGGGAACCTGCAGATGTTGATACTGCAAAAGAAACTTACAAGCACAACCTCAAGATACGCCAGTATATCTTGGTCTGGTAAGAGGGGTGTGGCCACTGCTGAGACCTCGTGGAGAGCTGGAGAATGCTTCTCTGAGTGACCTTGTCAGTGAGAACACATTGAGAGGAATAGCTGACATGAGTTTCACACACATGACTGAAAGCCAACACGAGAGTGATTAAACCACTCCTGGAAGGTGGAGATATTCTTGCAGCTCCAGAAATAGGCTGTGGCAAAACCCTACAAATTAAAGTTTAAGCCCAGGAATGGAACAGGTCTTCTCATACTTTCACCTACCCGTGAGCATGCAGACCTATGGTGTTCTTAAAAAACTGATGACTCATAAAGTCCACAACTATGGTTTTGTCATGGGCACAGAAACTATCCACAGGGAGCTTCCAAAGCATCAGAGGGATCTCATTATTAAAAGGTATCAGTCAGGAGAAGGATAACAAAGAATTTCCAAGGTGTTAAGATATACCATGTAACACAGTGAAGACAGTGATCATGAAGTGGAGAAAATATGGCACAACAGTGACATTACCAAGAACTGGATGGCCGTGCAACATTGAAGAGACAGGAAGAAGATTGGTAGGGTGGCCCCAAGAGGCCTACAGCAACATTAATGGAACTGCAGGAATATCTGGCAAGTAAAAGTGTTCTGCTTATATAGTGCCCCATACTACTTCAAGTAGTCTCTGGGCGGTTTAGAGTTTAACTAGAGTATGTGGTATATCGGACAACAATCTTCCATAGTCTTTATATGTCTGGGCTATGGCGGCAAGACAGAAGTCAGTTTTCATAGCAGTCACATAGAAATTGACACTATTCTATCAATTGTTTGTTACATAGCCTTTTCACACGACCCCTAAACTCCGAAGCAAATGGCTCCCAGCTCCGGAGCTTAAAATTGTTTCCCTACCAGCTCCGGAGTTTACAGAAAATTAAGTGCGACCACGCCCACCTAAGCACGTCCCAGCGCACTTTTCAGGTACCTGCTCTCCGGGGATGAAAAATCCCTGATACGGATCTAACGTAGAGAGTACTGGGCTCTCCTGGCTTCTGTTTGTTGTTTTTTCGCACCTCACCCCTTTAAGAGATCTGAATGCTGCCGGGAACAGATCGAGACCGGCAGAACGGAGGTAAGCCGGCATTCTATTTTTTCTTTTTTTCTCCCTCCCCTCACGCAGCCAGGAGTGCAGAGGGGGTGGGAACACAGGAACAGTGACAAACCCCCAAGATCTCTGGTCCGAATTTAAGTGGCCAGCGGATCTTAGGGGTCGTGTGAAAAGGTGTTGCCTTCTAATGCTGTAAGATACCCCTCAGTTCCCTGTTCTCAAACTGAATATGTCTTAATAGCAATGGACTGTATATTGTCTCTCCTTACTGCAAGTTGTCTTGAGTCCTTTTTCCATGGAGAAAGGTGGGGTAAAAATGCTAAAAAAAATTAAATTAAAAAGAAACTGTTGGGAGAGAAAAACAACTTATTCTATTTTTTTTCTATTTCAGCAGGAGCCTAGGACCAATTGGCTGCCAGACTACGGGAGATATGTGATACGGAAGAAAGCAGAAGATAGGGTAGTAAAGGCTTGGTTTTTTTAAACACTTTTTGTCCACTTTCTCCATGTAAACATAACCAGTTAACTGTTGGAGACTCTTGGAAGCCTTGTGGGGTATGTAGAAGACTAGGTTTAATACTATCCTCTTCTAACTGTAACTATTTTGCTTCTCCAGGTACAGAAGACTAGCTACCACTAAGAGATATATGGACACCTCTTGGTGGTAAGAAATTTAAACCACTGGAGAAACAAACACCTTATTCTAATGTTTTCCCCTGCTTTTGCAGGAGCCTAGGACCAATTAGCTACCAGGCTTCGTGGGATGCCTTTTATTGAAGAAAACAGACGGTAGGTATAGCAAGTTGACATCTTTCTAACTTTCCCTGTCCTTTCTCCAGGAAAATAAAATAACTGTTGGAGAATGTGGGAAGCCTGGTGGGGCAAGTAGTAGAAAACTAGGGCATAAATCCAACCCGTATGAGCATATCTGATTTGATTTTCCATGTACAGAAGACAAGCTAGCTACCAGATATCCAGGGAGGTGCATGGGGGAATAAGAAATGGAAGCCTGACTTCCGGTTTCCACTTTGCAGCAGCGAGACACCTTGATAAGCTCTCCACCTTATTAAGATGAACTTCCATAGATAAACAGGACCCTAAAATGGATAAGTCCTCTTGGAAGGGGGGTGAAGAGAGGCAGAATCTGGGGCAGTGAAGAATGCGGCAGCAGACTTTGCAATTCCAGAATACCCTTATCTCCCTGCTGGGGAAAGTCCGGCTGCCATAATGGCAAATGATCTTTAGCTGCAGGCTCCAGAGTATGTAAATAATTATGGATTTTATGAAGATTTGTTGCCATGAGTAAGAGTTTTTTCTTCTCTGCTTTACCCTATCACTCTACGAGAGAGAGAGACCCTGGCTTCCTTCTTCAATAAGCTTTAATATCCCCCTTTACGAAATGGTGGCTACAATTATGAGGGGAGAATAAAGAACTACTTTATTACTGCACCGTAGATTTGTTTTTGGCATTTTTGGCTGGTAAATCACTTTGAAGAAAAAAGGAGCTTCTTTTTACAATATAAAACTCCTGTTATATACAAAGATGGTGTGAGCAGTAAAGCAGCAATCTTCGACCTTGAACAGTCTAAATGCTTCTTTTTCAAAACATTCTTAGGGTGTTTATACACGACCCCTAAGCTCCGCCGCAAATGGCTGCAAGGTCCGGACCTTAAAAATGTTTACCCACCAGCTCCGGACTTTGCAGACAATTAAGTGCGACCCCGCCCACTTTAGCAAGACCAAACAGCAGTTTTCTTGTACCTGCTTTTTGGAGGTGACAAATATTTGATCCGGTGTAAGGATAGTGAGTGCGGGGCTCTCCTGGCTTCCGTTTGTTCTTTCTTTGCGCCCCGCCCCTTTAAGAGATCTGAATGCTGCCCGGAACAAAGAAGGTAAGAAGGCATTCTTTTCTTTCTTTTTTCTCCCTCCCTCAGGCAGCCAGCAACCAGGAAGTGCAGAGGGGGGTGGGGACAGAGGAAGAGCGAGGAACCCCTAAGATATCTGGTCCGAATTTAAGTGGCCAGCGGATCTTAGGGGTCGTGTAAAAAGGCCCTTAGATATCAGTCTTAGAATGTTTTCTCTTCCTCTCTCTCCTACACTGCCTTCTCTCCCCCAGCCCTCTCTCCTTGAAGCTCAGTAGAGCTAAATGATTAACCCTTTGAAGTGATCTATAACCAAACACAATGATTTGTCATTGTTTTCAGCTGGAAAACAATGACAGATCAGCAATTTGAAGATTTGCTCTCCAAAATGTAATGGACTTTTTACAAAATGAACCTTCTTTTGAACTTCCCCTTAAATGGAACAAGAAGCTAGATCAGAGCACTAATCCCAATTTTTAAGCTTATGATTCACAGAGCAGCACTGTGGGAGATATTCAGGAGGGGTGTTTGGAGGATGTGGAGAGTATGGAGTCTGGCTTTGCTTGGAAAACTGAACTTTCTCTTGAACCTAATGAAGAGATGGAGGAGAGCTCCAAAATTGGCTTTGTTTGAAACATAAAACTAGAGCAGAGCATTGAAACTTTGGAGAGGAGTGTACAATCTAGCTTTACTGGGGAAGCTTCTACATCACGAGAAGGATATGTGGATAGATCAAGCCTCAAGAAGATGGGACTGGACAGGTGTGCACAATTTATGAAGGCACTGGATCTACCAGGAAACACCAAAACTTGGTTTAATGAGTCAATTACTTAGAAGGTTTGTTTTTGTGCTTGGCAGTGTGGCCAATGATGGTGTGCCTTTGAAGCCCTGTTTGTCTGATGTATTGGAGACACACCACCACTGGCTATTATTGGTTATTAATGGATCAAAATGGATTATAACAACATGGAAAACAGTGAATGGAAATGTGTACTGCAAAAACCAGTTAAGACTATTGCTAAGCTAACTTAACATTTGCCAAACCAGATAGTCTAATGCAAAAATCTGCTCTTTGTATCTAGGCCATCTTTAAAATAGTAAATGAATAATAAAATGTGAAAATGGAAAAGGAAAGTGAGATTACCATCTTGAAATGTTAATCTGTTAGACCTCCAAAGGGAATATATTAGGCAAGAATAGAAACTTTTATATGTATTATAAAACTGACCAAGATATAACTCTTTTTCCTTAACAGCCCATTAAGTATTGGTCTCAACTATATTGGTATAGTATTTGAAATTTCAACTTAGGCGAATAGAAAAAATATGTATAGTTGATGATGTTTATTATTTACTAAATCTTGTAGGTCAGATAGGATATCTTAAAAGTCAAATTTGCTATCTTTACTCTTTGTATTCGATGAAAACAGATATAAACAGGTATATTGAGTTAGGCAAATAGATTTTAAGCTGCTTAGCTAAATTAAGAATTATTGATAACATGGTTAAGATTAAATAGGTTAGCTTAATATTGAACTTTATTATTTTTACTCTTTGTAATAGATGAGCACAACCTTATTTAGAAATACAAAAGAATGAATATAATGATGGAAATGAAACATGTAAATTTGGAAATATCAAACACTTAGACCGAAATACTGTGAAAATGCTTGTGTTTGAGCTATGTAACATGGCAACACATAAGCAATGTATTTTTTAACTTGTTAGGTTTAGAAAATTCAATGAAATATTTTTCAAAGATGGATAAACAAGGCATACATAAAGCTATATAATGTTACTGTTTTAGTTAAATAAAACTATTTAAATTGTTAAAAAAAGAAACACAAGCCTGAGAGTGTGAAAAAACTTCATTTCAGATGTCTCTTTTCTACTTCTGCAGGATTCTGAGACCAATTGGCTGCCAGATTTTGTGGGATGTGTGATGTGGAAGAAAACTGAAGATAAGGTAGCAAATGTTGGATTTTTAAACCCTTTTTGTCTTCTTTTAAACCCTTTTTGTCTTCATTTAACCACTGAGCCTCGTGGCGCAGTGGTTAAATGCCTGTACTGCAAGTAAAACTGTGCTCACGACCTGGGTTCAATCCCAGGTAGCAGGCTCAAGGTTCACTCAGCCTTCCATCCTTCCGAGGTCGGTAAAATGAGTACCCAGCTTGCTGGGGGGGCAATGTGTAGCCTGCACTCTGTAATTAAAACTGTAAACCGCCCAGAGACTACTTGTAGTAGTATGGGGCGGTATATAAGCAGAACACTTTGCTTTGCTTTTGCTTTTTCTTCTAGGAAAATGTAACACAATAACTGTTGGAGACTCTTGGAAGACTTCTGTGGGGTATGTAGTAGACTAGGTGTAAAACTATCCTCTCCTAACCATATGTTTTTTCCTTTTCCAGATAGAGAAGACCAGCTACTTCTTAGAGATGAATGGACAACTCTCAGTAGTAAGAAAATGAAACTGTTGGAGAGACAAACACCTTATTCTAATTTTTTTCAAATTTAACAGAAGCCGAGGACCAATTGGCTGCCAGATGTTGTGGAATGTGTGATAGGGCAGAAAAGGTTTGTTTTTTAAACACTGTTTGTGTTCTTCCTCCAGGAAACAGAACCAGGTAACTGTTGGAGACTCTTGGAAGACTTGTGGTGTATGTAGTAGACTACATATAAAACTTTGCGCTCCTACCCATATGTTTTTTGCTTCTCCAGGTACAGAAGACCAGAGATACCTCTCAGAGATCTGTGGACACCTCTATGTGGTAAGAAAATGAAACTGTGGGAGAGACAAACAACTTTAATGCTTATTTTTCCTACTTCTGCAGGAACCTAGGACCAATTGGCTGCCAGAAGTCATGGGATGCCTTTTATTGAAGAAAACAGAAGATAAGTATAGCAAGCTGACCTCCTTCTAACTTTCTTTGCCCTCTTTTTCCAGGAAAACATAACAAAATAACTGTTGGAGATCCTTGGAAGCCTGGTGGGGCACGTAGTAGAAGACTAGGGGATAGAGAGGACCCCTCTGAGCCATACCTGGTTTGATTCTCCAGGTGCAGAACACAACCAAGCTACCAGATATCCAGGGAAGTGCACAGGGGTGGGTTAAGAAATGGAAGCCTGCTGAGGGAGTGAAAACACTTCATTTCAAATGTCTCTTTTCTTCTTCTGGAGGAATCTGAGACCAATTGGCTGTCAGGCTATCTGGGATGTGTGATATGGAAGAAAACTGAAGATTAGGTATCAAATGTTGGATTTTTAAACCCTTTTTTGTCTTCTTTCTCTAGGAAAACGTAACACGATAACTGTTGGAGACTCTTGGAAGACTGGTGTGGGGTATGTAGTAGACTACATGTAAAACTATCCTCTCCTAACCATATGTTTTTTGCTTCTCCAGGTACAGAAGACCAGAGATACCTCTTAGACATGCATGGACACCTCTTTGTGGTAAGGAAATGAAACTGTTGGAGAGACAAACACCTTATTCTAATGTTGTTTTTCTACTTCAACAGGACCCTATGACCAATTGGCAGCCAGACTTCGTGGGATGTGTGATACAGAAGTGAGGCGAAGATAGGCTAGTGAAGGTAGGTTTTTTAAACCCTCTTTGTCATGTTTGGGGTTTGTCTTGGAGGGGTTCTGGTGCTGGTTTCGCCACAGTGAAATGCCTTGATAAGCTCTCTGGTTCATCAGCTAAACAGGACCTGAATGGGTAAGTCCCCCTTGGAGGGGGATGGTGAAGAGAGGCAGCATCTGGGAGCTGTGAAGAATTGCAGCGGCAAGCTTTCTAGCTTCAGAAATCACCTTATCTCTCCTGTTGGAGGAAAGGCTGCCTGTCCTCATGGCAACGGTTTAAACTGCGAGCACCGGACAATGTAAATAATTGTAGATATTTTGGAACTTTACTGCCGTAACTAAGATGGTATGTTTTCCCCTATTTTCCCCTATATGAGTTTCATCTTGGACTATTTTTTCCTGCTTCAATAAGTACTAATAAGTACTAATACCCCCTTTCCTGAAAAGGTGGCTACAAGTGTGTTTCAGGACATTAAACTTGAAGATATTATTGTTTTGATGTGAGGGCGATCTGGCTGCAACATCTGTCACCCCATTGATCGCCAGGGTTGATTCGGCTGATCTGGCTGGCTAGGCGGGTGTCCCCTCCCTCCCTCACGGCTCCATGTGTGTCTCTCCTGAAGCTGTGCGCTCGGTGGAAGAGGACGACCATCCCAGATAGGAGTGTACCATTCTTCAGTCAAGGGTTTATGATAGCTGCGCTCCCCTGCTAGAACCTCTAAACAAGCTCAAGGTCCATTCATATTTTGTTCTACGGATTTATTTGCCCGGCTGGGAGAAGAAAAACAAAGAAACTATTGGACCATGGAAGTTTCAATGCTTCTAAAACAAACTCTTAGATAAGAGTTCCTTCCCTGTCTTTGCTCTCCTTTTTACACACTCTCCCTCCTGTCAGTGATTAGCCCTTTGAAGTGGATTACAATTGAGTGCGATCAGAACAATGAGCCAGTAACCAATGTCAGATGAACAATTTATGGATCTGCTCGATGAAACCGAGAGTATAGTAGACTCTCTTCAGACTGAGCTTCTTCCCAAGCTTAATTCAGAAGCAGATGAGAGTCCCAGCTTTAATCTAGATCAGAAAACCGAGCCCCAATATACAAGTAACAAAAATATTCCGAAGGAATATTTGGAGAAAGTGGAATCTAGCACTGCTCGGGAGACTAAGCTGTCTCCAGAAAAGGAGAAAAGTCTCATCTTCAATCCTGATTTGAGCATGAAGCTGAAACAGAGCATTCACTCCAATCTACAAGTTTATAAGCTATTTGCTTGGGAGACAGAATTTCCTTCAGAAGAGAGAAGAGTCTCAATTTTAATCTTGTTTGGAGCATGGGATTGGAACAGAGCATTGTCCCCAATCTACAAATCTATCAGTTAAAATTTACCACAACAAGAAATATGCAGGGGGAATGTTTGGAGAGTTCTGCGTTGGAGGTTTCTCCATCACGGGATGGACTGACAGGGAAACAACTTATGAATCCCTGGCTTAATGAGTCAATCACATAAAAAGCTATTAATGGATTACAATGAACTATAACAGTATGGAAAATGGAGAACAGAAATATGCAAACTAGTCTGAAACAAAGAATTGTTCAAGTTAGACATACTCATGTGATGGAAGACTGTTAAAATTATCTACCTATTATAAAAGACACAAACAAAACTGCTTGAGATATCCGTTATATAATAGTTTAATTAAATAAAGTAGATCAGCTAACAGAAAATGTATTATCAGTATTGAATACTCTGTTAAGATTTTATGGTCTTGTTCAATGTTGCTCAATGTTGAAGTTAATTGTTAAACATGAAACTAGCCTTCAATATCATTTATTTACTAAATTAACAAGAAATGATTTTAAGTGGTCAGTCAATTCAAGGTGAAGACCAGTTACGTCCCTTGTTAACTAACTACACAAGGCAGTTTAACATGTTTGCTCTTTGTTTATGGAACATTCTAATTAATTGAATATTTGGATATGAAGAATGGAATGTGGAAACCAGCTTGAGATGCCAATTTGTTAGATCTTTAAATGTTAGCCATGCAAGGAAAGTGGGAATTTTCCTTTTAATACAACAAGAAACAGAGAGATCAAGATATAATGCTTTTCTTCTTCTTTTAATAACCCATTAAGTAATAATCTTAGACACACAAGGTTTTGAAAACTTGGTAAAATGTATAAGAATAGAGAAAATATAATGACTTGGTGATGTCTATTATATATCTACAGTTGTAGACTAGAAAGACTAGCTTAACTTTGAACTTTATTATCTTCACTTCTGGTATTAGACAGAAATAGATGTAAGCATATACCTACAATATATTGAATTAGTCAAATATAATCTAAGCTGTTCAGTGTATTTTGCATTTCCAGGTACAGAACACCAGATATGTTTGAGAGATCTGTAGACACCTCTTGGTGGGGGGGGGGAAATGAAAGTGTTGGAGAGACAAACACATTATTCTAATGTTTATTTTTCTTACTTCTGCAGGAGCCTAGGCCCAATCGGCTGCCAGACTTCGTGGGATGACTTTTATTGAAGAAAACAGAAAACAGTGTAGCAACGTGGCATTTTTCTAACTTTCTTTGCCCTGTTTCTCCAGGAAAACATAACAAGATAACTGTTGGAGAGCCTTGGAAGCCTAGTGGGGCAAGTAGTAGAAGACTAGGGTAAAAAGCCGACCACTCTCAACCATAACTGGTTTGATTCTCCAGGTACAGAAGACAACCTGGCTACCAGATACTGAGGGAAGTGGCTGGGGGTTAAGAAATGGAAGACAGGGGGGAGTGAAAACACTTCATTTGAAATGTCTCTTTTCTACTTCTGCAGGATTCTAAGACCAATTGGCTGTCAGACTATCTGGGATCCGTCATATGGAAGAAAGCTGAAGATAAGGTAGCAAATGTAGGATTTTTATACAGATTTTTGTGCTCTTCCTCCAGGAAAACATAACACAATGACTCCTGAAGACTCTTGGAAGCCTTGTAGGGTATGTAGTAGACTAGGTGTAAAACTATCCTCTCCTAACCATATGTTTTTGCTTCTCCAGATACCAGAGATACCTCTTAGAGATCTGTGGACACCTCTTGGTGGTAAGAAAATGAAACCGTTGGAGAAACAAAAACCTCTCTGCTCTTACTCCAGGAAAACATAACCAGATAACTGTTGAAGACTCTTAGAAGGCTTTTCAGGTACATAGTAGACTAGATTTAAAATTATCCTTTTCTAACTATAGTAGGACCCTCATTTCCACTGATTCAGTTATCCACAGTTGGCAAAGGAAAAAATTAATACCTAATCCAGCATCCGTAAAGCAAGCTAATGTCACAATCAGCAGCCGTAAAACAAGCTACTGTCACAAAACAGCAGTTTTGAGGATTTTTGATGTTCTCATCCACGGTTTTCATTATCCACGGGAAGGCCTGGAACCAATCTCCAGCAGATACTGGGGTCCTACTATATAATTATTTTGCTTCTCCAGGTACAGAAGACCAGAGATACCTCTTAGAGATCTATGGACACCACAAGTTTTGCTTTTACTTGTTTAAACTTATAACCCACCCATTTAGCGGATAAGCCACTACTCTGAGTGTCTTCCAGAAAATATAAAAAATATGCATTTTTTAAAAAATCATTTAAAAACAAAAGTCCTTTGGTGAATAATGGGTAAAATAAACAATAAAAGTAATATGACAAAGGAGTGAGGTTTGTAAAAGCCTAGGTAAAAAGCCAGGTTTTCAATTGTTTTTGGAAGATCAGGAGGGTGGGGGCAAATCACGCCTCCACCAGAAAGGAGTTCCAAAATGGGATGGCTATTACCAAGAAGGCTCAGTTTCTACTTGATGACTTCCAGGCTTCTCGTGGAAGGGCCACGCAAACCCTCAAGGATTGGGAGGTGCAGGTGGGGTGGATCTGAGGGAGAGACACTCTGACAGACAGCAAGGTCTTAAAACATAAAAGGCTTTTAAATTTAACATCAGAACCCTGAATTGGGCCACAAATATACTGGCAGCCAGTGCAGAAGGACCAGGACGTGTGAAATATGGTCAAATAGAGGTCAACCAGACACAAAACTTGAACTGCAGCAGCTTGTTTTCTGAGACTTCAGAGTCAAAACCAGAAACCCAGTGATGGGACCCTGGGGTAGGTATCTCTGAGGCAAATAAAAGAAAGGGAAGAAAACACAAGACACCTGCAAGGCACCACGTGGGAATGGGTAAAATGAATTTCTGGGACTTAAAAGATACTCAAGCCTCCCCAGCCTCCAGAGACCTTTCCAAGTCCCTGGAGAAGCACAGAAATTATCTGAGACTTCAACCCAGCAGTTCTATGCACAATGTACTAGAATTACAGCAAGTGTCTATTATTACATTTAATAAAGTCCATTTTAGAATTTTAATTAATGATGGAATGCCTTTTTCATAAGTTAAACATCTCATTTGCCCAGAAACATGTATACTACTTACAATATGAATTTATACAGATTTTCCATCTGACTACCAGTAATTTACTCAGAATCAACAATAGTGTCCCCTCCCCAACTTTATATCTTATGTAAAATATCAACAATGATTGCATCTCCTCTGAGGTAGTTATGGTGCACCAACTGATGCTGTGTGATAATAATCTGCAGAAGATAAATGCAGCAACAGGTATTTTTTTCTATAAGTATTTATAGGAAAGCACTCAAAATTGTTCCAGAAACCATACAAAAATATTGCACTTTAAGCCAAACACATTTCTCCTTGGCAACTTATAAATTAGCCAGGGTAAAGACGTCACATCATTGTCTCTGTGACAAAGAAGTTCCCAGCCTTCCAGCAAACATAATTTGGTTCTGAGAAATGCAAGAGACTGACAGGTGTAGCATAAAGGAAAGCTAAAAATACTACACAAATAATTCACAGCAGTAACACATTAAAATAATTATCTTCCATTCAGATCTTAAGATTGCTAGTATGTCACCAACTTCAGAAGACTTTTCAAAAGATTCCTATTTTCTGCCTAAATTGCAAAGTATTGTACATCTAGATATATGTTGTTTTACTGTTTACCTCATTCGCTTTAGCAACAAGATTCAAAACACCAGAACAAAAATATTTCAGAAAGTTTTCCTATGTAACGGATACAAATAAAGCAGATTAAATCCCTTCTGCTATTAATAATGAAACAAATTTAATATATATTAAGAAGGACTGCACGGAACTTGTGACCATTTCCTTTTACTTGATCAAGGATGTTTCCAACAAGTTTTCCATCAAACAACATTTGAGTTTGTGACTGCTAGACTGTCAGGAAACTGGTGCTTGTTTATTTTTTCTTTTAGTTTTGTTTACTAGATTTTTTTAAATGTTTACAAGTTTTCATTAATACGTCCTAAAATAAGGAAAAGTAAATACAAAAATGGTAGGGGAGGAAATGGATTTGAGAAGAGGCATAAAACTAAGGTTTCATTTCTTTGCCACAATACACTTTTTGCAACAGTATGTTATGATGAGCTCTCTTCCATTTATCTAGAAAACCTCTTCCCATTCTCTTGCCCTCAGTTGTGGACAAACTAGCTTTTGGGCAAATCTGATGCCACACAGAAGTACAATAATGGAGCACAGCATTTTCCTGTCACAATAAAAGTTATTCCAGACAACTTGCCTTTCCATATGAGGGCTTAGAAGGAAAGGAAGCCACTGTATCAATCCTGGTATTAATGCAACAAAGTCAACTGTCACAACTGCTTGATTCTAGGAAGTCCATGTTCAATCATATGAGCAGTGACTCAAGGAATCAAGGCAGAGCACACAATCTATTTATCTGAATGGTGCCCATTAAACCTGATTGCCTTATAGCCCCCCTTCCAACTTCATTTCTTTTTCTTCATCTATATACACATTAAAATACACAGAAACTCACTGTTTTACAAGTTTTTACCTCAGATTGCAAGTGAGACAGGGCTCACTTTTTTCTTTTTTTTTTTTTTTTTTGTTCCCTTCCCCACCATCATGCTAATTATTTTTAGTAGTTTTATTATGATGTTAATCCTGTTAGGATCATGTTATTTTACTGCTTATTATTATTGCTTTGTTTTCATTGTATTTTTTTTTGTTTGAATTGTGTTGTAAACCGCCCGGAGTTCTTCTGGAAGACGAATGGTATATAAGTATTTAAATAAATAAATAAATAAATAAAGCATTCATTTTGAGTCATTTTGATTGAATTTTGAATTCATATCTCTTATCTTGAAGGCTCAGTGTGGATTTTGCCTCTCTTATTCTGGAATCCCACATCTAATTACTTTCCATAGACACAGTATAGACCTCCTTCTTGAACTCATATATGAGCAAAAATACGCACTACACAAATCTTATAAATCAGCATTGGCCACAGGTTGTGTTTACAACAGTTAACAGATGGCATTTGTGCCCTATAAAACTTAATAGAATTTATAAGGAGAGACCAGACATGTTGGGGAATGTCGGCTCCTACCGGGCTTGTCCTGGTTTGGGGCCGCTTTGTCGCCCCGGGAGCCGTTGTGGCGCGAAAGGAGGAGGACACGTGATCCCCGGGGTGTGCGGGGATCTGAGCCTTTATAAGGGCTGCCTGCACACCAGTCCTCCTCTTTCGCGCCGGGCAGCACCCTGCCCGCCCTCCCTTAGTGGTTATGAGAATGAGATTATCTGGTCGCTTCGGGGCCGAATGGGAATTTTTGACTGGTACCATTATTGGCTGCTTGGTGCCAGTGCGTTTTCGCCCATTCCATTCTCATTGACCGTTAGGCAGGCTATCCCGTGTACCTTGCGGGTAGTGCAACTAAAAAGGGGCCAGGACTGTGACGTCAGAACTGTATAGACATCTTGATTAGGCCTCAGGGCAGCTGTACAATAGATAATAACATAGGACCAAGGCACAGGTAAAACAACCCCGTAGGAAAGTAAATTTAATATCTAAAAGGCTAGGAGTTGGTACGGCTGCCCCAAGTAATACCTGGACCTTATTCGGCGGTGAGGGCTGCTTTATTGGAATGGCACCCTCACACCGGGTCATATTATGGCGTCACAATAAATTAAATAACAGCTGAGAACTTGAATAATTTGCACTACGGCAGGCCCATCCTTTGGTTACAACTTCAGTGAATAAAATTATTCATAAAGTTATTCATAAGATATTATTAAAGTTGTGGCCCGTTTTAAAACCCAATATCTTTGTGTTGCCTCATTATTTCGGGACTGGGGGGACAAAGTGGTTCCAAAAGATCATTGAATGTATGTGGATCTTCTGTGGTAACATTGTTTAGTGAACTTGGGTTTTTTTAAGGAGAAAGGTGGGGTAAAATATTCTAAATAAAAAATTTAAATGTTTGTTTGTTTGTTTGTTTGTCTATTAAAGCACTTCCTCAGTTGTCTGATTCAGTTGCTGTTGTTTTCAACTTATATATACTGTCCCATAGTGTTAGAACATTCTCAGGGCTACTACACTGGAATCCCCCAACACTGTTCTTTTAAAATGTGTTTTAAAGGCCTTTAAATGTTTGGATAATATTTTAAATTTTTATATGCTCAATCATAATTATCTAATTCTCTTTCATTGGAAGTTTTATTGTTTTGAAATCTTTAATTTGTCATGGCTTTAGCCTAATACGTTTTAATGATTGTGAGCAGTCTTGGGTGCTCTCACACCAGGAAAAAGCAATGAAACAACCAAACAGATGGTTGGGATGAGACATATGAAGGCCCTCTGTAACACACATGCTAGGACCTTGGGGATACGGTCACTCGTACACACACTTCAGCCTTGATGCTGTTATTCTGGGGAAATATCAAAGCACTACCTGCACAGGTTTCAAGACCTCAGTTTCAGCTATTGTGAAAAGTGCTTGAAAAGGTTTATTGAACCATCCTGCCCATCTTGGCTAGCAACAGCTAACAGAAGCTGACTACCTAGATCAGCCATGTCCAAAGTCCAGCCTGGGGGCCCAATCTGGCCTGCCAGGCCATTTTCATTGGCCCACAGCTGGCTGGCCCACCCCTCCCTCCCCCCTCCTTAATTTGCCCTCCTGACAGAAAACTCCCACCGCGGCACTCCTAGCACGGGGATTTGCGAAGAAGGGGCGGGGCCGGCGCAGAGGGATCAGTGGAGCTGTGCTGTTGGACATCACCTTGACATCGAGACTGGTCCCCGCCTGCCAGTGTTGGTTCACTAGGCTTGGAAGCGTGGCTACAGTCTCCTGAGGGAGCCGCAAGGCCAAAGGGGGTGGGGAAGCAGTGGCGGCTGAGGAAGAGTGGGTATCACATTCCCATCCTGAGGATTGTGTGCCTCTTGCTGCCTCTCTTGCTTCTCTCATCCTGCCTCTGCCCTTGAGAGACATGCTAACGCTTCCTGCTATGATTCTTGTTTTGTAGTATTCTTTTTTATTTTACTTTGAGTAGTTTGCAGTTTCATACTGCAATGGATGCTAGTCAACTCCTCTGTTCTTAATTTTTTTTTTTGCAAAGAGTCGGGGGGAGGGGCACAGTGGGTGGGGCTTGCAGTGGAGGGCAGGGTTGGGGACCAGCTGGCCCCCCCCACATTCTCAGCCACCAAATCTGGCCCTCCTTACAAAAAGTTTGGACACCCCTGACCTAGATGGACCCTGGATGATATTAAAGCTCATTGAGATGAGATTAGCCCAGATATTTGCAAGATGACAGCATGATGATGTAGTAGTGACTATCTTTAGGGTTCGAGAGACAGATAAACTACCATGGAGGTCTAATTCCGAATGCTTTTGGGTGGACTAAACTACATTTAGAACAGGTGCTCTGTTCATACTCAGTTTATATAAATTATACCCAATTCAGATACTATTTATATATTGCGATCTTACATGCAAGGAGAATGCTGAAATAAGACTTGTGCTACAGCTATATGGCAACTGGTGTCTGCACTCAATCTTGGTAGGAGCTAAATGAAACAGTCACTTACGATGCTGCATGTTCCTGCTCAGATTGCCTGCCCCCACCACAGCTCTTCCTGTATGCTGCTGAACTGAACAGCGTCCTTGTAGTCATTCCATTAATCAATATATTCTGCTTTAGTCAGTGAATTATTCATCCATCTGTTCTTCTGACTCCATCCTCTAGTCTAGATCCACACTCACTAATACAGAATGTAGTGTTAAATTATGTTGCACAGACTGCATTCAGCGTGGATGGTTTTTGTCTGAAATTGCTAGACTAAAAATTGAGGGTCGTCTTATATACACAAGTAAGCCAATGAGCAAACCGTACAGTTGAGCAACTAATTTTGGGTTGCAAAAGTAAGGGTAATCTTATACACAGGTGCACCTTATCAGTGGAAACATGCAGTAAATGGGAAGCATAGGAAGCCCTGCTGAAAGACCCGCTTGGTGAAGTCTTCTCCCTCAGCTGCCAAAACAGCAGCCATTCTATTAGGGTTTAGCAGAAAGACATAAGACGGTGAATCACATGCGTATGCATACCTGAACAGACATGACTGCTGTGTGATTCTCTGTGATTCTAAAAATGGAGTCTCACCTTTAGCTCTCAAGCTGCGTCCTGAACTGGTTTCATTTTATGCTACTTGTTGCATTTATATATTGCCCACCTAGTGGCTAGCCATATACTCTGGGTGGTTTACAAAAGTTAAAACCACACCCCATCACTAAATCCCAAAATTATTAACAATAACAACACTCTAGAGAATTACAGCTATGCCTAACAATAATGGCACGTTACAGGTCAAATATATCTCACTGGGGAAACATGTTACTGCTTAAATAACTAAATTTCAAAGCGCTTCTTGAGGGAGGGAGGTTGGTTTGCCTCTGCAAGCAACAAAATCCAAAGTGTTGCTGTCATCACTGGAAAAGCCTAGATCTTGTAACATTGTTTTCCAGATGTCCCTTGGGGTGGCCACCCCAACAGCAACATCTGAGACAAGCAAGCAAGCGGGTTGTTGGAAGACTCCTGATGAGGTCTGGGGAAGAAGGAGAGGAGTTTGAAGTGGAGAAACTGTTGAGCCTTGCTCGGCCCTGAGTGAAACAGCACATGTGTATGAGAAGCTTGGTTCCTTCCTCCCACAGGGTCATCTTTTAAACCAAATTTTCCATCCCACTGACTTCAGCTCCAAGACGGGCTTAGGCATCTCCTCCTTGGATAAGCATGTCAGAGGGACGAGAGACACATTTGTGCTGTCTTGTTCCCTTTCACCTTCTCCTTCCCTCCATCAACAGCAGCAATTACAGAACAGATCTTGGAAGAGTTATTTTCATCGACTGTACAACTCCAGAATCATCTAGCTAGCTTTGTTAAGTGTCCATGTTGTCTGGAGGATTTTAGTTCAAGTAAGCAGTTTTTCGAAGCTCTGGGCAGGAAAGTCATAGCACTAGAGCAGGGGTGGCGAACAAGTTTGACAAAAAGAGCAAAAATTTTAAACTGTGAGAGTCAAGAGAGCCACACCACACAGTGACCTGCCAAAACAGACAAACACTCACACAAAAGCATATAATTTTAACAATAATATATTAAACACATAATATAACATGCTCAGTCAGGTGTTTTTTGTTACCTTGTTGGAGTGCGCCCCCAGGCCGCTATCTGGCCCGTGCAGTTGTTTCCGGGGGATGGGAGACGTGATGACGCAGCCTGGGGGCGGGACTACGCGCTCGGAGATCTCTCCTCAGAAGCAGCATAACAAAATCCAAACTTGGCAAACAGCCACAGTATACAAAATAATGATAAGAGGCAAAGAGCCGCATTCATTTTGGCCGGGAGCCGCATGCGGCTCGAGAGCCTTGTGTTCGCCACCCCTGCACTAGAGCTTTTCCACTCTTTCAAGAAGGAGGCAATAAACCTCTGTCATCACTTGGGAAATCATCTTCTCATTGGTAGCTCTGCAACATTCAAAGGATCCTTGGCTGTTCTATCCTGGAACTTGGCATTGCTTCCTACTATATACAGCTATCTCTTGCACGGGACTGAATTTAATACATTTCCAAGCCATCTAGTCAGCTGTAAGTTCTGAAGTACAAATTGCTGTTCCATCTCAAATTTTAACTATGAAGAAGCATTCTGATTGTTTGGAAATCAATCGTGCATTGCTTTGGAAAGTACGTTTTCTGGGAAGAGAGTTTTAGTGAAACTAGTTACTAGCTGCTCCTCTATTTGTCACTTGCAAAGAAATTAGAGCACACATTTCTCACCTTTTCTCGCTTAATTGCTATATTATTTAGTAAAGCTTGGGATAAAATCTGCATATAAAACTAGAAGGTACTCTGACATAATCAAATGCTCCACTAGGAAGAAAATGATTGGATGATTAATTTGTATTAATTAAGTTTCTGTGGAGTTTGATTCACAGTCTAATCTCTAACAGAGCAGCTGCTCCACAAATAAATAGACTAAAGATGACAAATACTCGCATCTCCATACAAATACTAGAATTTGAGATAAACAGAAGGTGTAGATCTCTCCATATGCTTCCCCCACTATATATGGTATATAAGTTTTATTCCATCTGTGGATGTCTAAAAAGAGGGGAAAGGAAGGACAGAAGGGAGCCAAATGAACAATAAATGAAAAGCATGCTCATCAACAATCAAAAACCCAATGCAGCTTGGATTTATTGCTGTTGTATTCCAGGAAGCAAATATAGAGATTGGAAACTTCTTTCTTTAATAAAGACCATTAAGGCAAAGAACAGGCATTTCCTGCACAAATTACAATGGTAAGTTCTCTTTTAGAAAGAACTCACCTTATCTGCCACCATGCAAAAAGAAGAAAAGCTGCAACATTAACTACGAGATGCTACTGAGCTTCGTGGTGCATTGGTTAAACTGCTCTACAGCAGCTATAACTGTGCTCATGACCTGGGGTTCAATCCCAGGCAGTCAGCTCCTGGTTGACTCAGCCTTCCATCCTTACAAGGTCGGTAAAATGAGTACCCAGCTT
This sequence comes from Phrynocephalus guinanensis, assembly GCA_037367245.1. Classification (NCBI taxonomy): domain Eukaryota; kingdom Metazoa; phylum Chordata; class Lepidosauria; order Squamata; family Agamidae; genus Phrynocephalus; species Phrynocephalus guinanensis. The sequence goes on from CM074736.1 coordinate 25,403,921, forward strand.
GGAGGATGGGGGCAATGTGTATCCTGCATAAACAAATTGTAAACTGCCCAGCAAGTATTTTAAGCACTATATAAGCAGAACGCTTTGCTTTGCTTTGCTTCTACAGAACTGTATAAAGAGCAAAGAAGCCACAGAAACTGAAATTATCTTTTGTCTCTGTTTTTAAGTGCTTTCAATGGGGAGTCTTGTGGGGGGTGCATTTATGCCCACACTGTCATACACGTGCAAAGTTGCCGTGAATAAAGAGAAGGGCTACGTTCAGACTGGCTGGTTTGTTGTCAGGATCAGTGGTGAAACATTCAAATGATCCCATGCTGGCTTCGTAAAACTTCTTTCCCATGAACTCTTGTCACAGCTGCTCAACTAGCAAACTGCATTATTTGATTACGAGCACTCTGATGTTAGATTTGGGCCCTACATATATTACTGCTTTGACAGTCTCCCATGCTCAGGACCTAACATGACACACACTGAACAGATATTGTCGTCTCATGTACAGTATTTTCTATTCTGTTTCAGCTCCATCCAACACATGATGCGACATCATTGTACTATGCATTTCTCTATCTGTCCAATGTAGTCATACTTCTTGCACTCAAATCTATGTTATTTTATCCAGTTCCATCAACAAAGTCAGAGAGAAGCACCTAGTCCTGCTCACAGTTTTCTCCATGTGAGTAACGATGAGTCAGAAATGAAGAGATTCTTGCTGACACGTAAGCTCTGTTAGCAAGTAGTGAACAAGTAGCATGTACTGACTTGTGAGTGGGGGAGCCGGGATAGGGGGGTTGGGAAAGGGAACAACCAGCACCTGAGGTGCCACGCTGATGATTTAGGATGACCCAGCACGAAGCAATTCATGCCCATGCCTAAAGAGAATGTTAGTTGCTCCCCTTCAACCATGTTAATTACGCTGGATAAAATAACCCCAGAATAGTGCTAATGGCAATAGTTTGAGGAAGGCGAGGAGAAGTCAAAAGGGGAGTAGGAGCTGCAACACTGCAGCTTTGACACTCAAGGATTTTGTAAGATAATCATGATGTATGGTATATACCGTACATCATCTTGAACATCTAAGTAAATGAGGAGTCTGGAATCCATCATACAGTGGACCCTTGTATAACAAACAGCTTGTATAACATAAAATTTGTACAACATAAAAAATTCCGGAGACAGGGGAAATTTGCTTAACATAATCGCCTATGGGGAAAATCCATACAAAATAAAAATGGGATTACTCCGTTTTCAATGCATTCCTATGGGAATTTGTATAAAGGAAATTTTGCTTAACATAATTTCATTTGGAACGAATTAATTCCTTTATACAAGATACCACTGTATAAGCTGTGTTGAGGATTTCCGCTTTTGAGAATACACTGATTTCAGCTTTCTTTTAGGATGGAAAATAGCTAACGCTGATGCCACTGTAGGCTCGCAAGAAGCTGGTGTCTCAAGGGGGAGGTGGAAGCACACAGACTGCTTTTGGAACTGCGTACAGTATTCAAAGGTGAGATATCAGTCTGTCACAGCTGGGGCTTAAGTATTTGACTGCCGAACCAGAGGTTCAGAGTCTGATACTTCAATGAGCCTCCTGGGCAGGGGCTAGGCTCCATGAGTCCAGTCCAGCCCTATAGTTCTCAGATTATTCTTATTATTTGAAACAATCAGACATATGACTCCAAAGCTCGGCTCCTCCTTTTTCACTTGTGTATTCATTTGCCCAAGGTTACATTTTAAAGTTTAATCTCAAAATTTAACATTCAGAACATACGAAGGATCAGCTCATGCATATTCATGCCTAGAACTTAATTGTAATTATTTTGTTAAAGTAGCTAATTAATAAACACACAGCTTAATCCACAGGCTATTTATGCCAACCTTCTTTGATTTCAGTCCTTTTAGTTCAACTGAAGCAAATAAGACTGAAAATCAGCTGTTTTATCAAAATAACTGCAATTAAAATCACTGGGCTATAGGGATCACCCTGCATTCTGGTAAAGATTTCTATTGAAGTTTACTTCAAAGGATTTTTATTTTGAAAAATTATCAGCATTAAGCATACTTTCCAGGCCACAAAGTAACGTTCCTTAGCAAAAAGGCTGTTTGCAATGTGAAAATTCTTAATTGCAAATTCCTAAGAGAATCAATAAAATCTCTTGGGAAGATTTGAAGATGTCTGGCTTGGTACACTGAAGTGAGCTGAGCTGAAGAAATATATTTCTGAGATCTTTGAATAGGGATTTATTTGCAACTTAGTAAAGATACTTTGTTCTTCCTAATATGTTCTGAGGATGCATGGCTGAGCAATATGGGGACTGTGTCTTAAACCACCCATTTGCAATTGCCTATGCTGGGTATGACTCCTGGGAGAACAACATCTGGATGGCTGCATGTTACCAAATTCTGCTATAGAAAATAATGAATTACAGTGGTGCCTCAACTTACGGACGGCTTGACTTCCAAAAAATGTGACTTATGAAGGAAATCATTGGAAACGGAGTTCTGAAAAAACTCGAGTTACAAAAGGAAATCCATTTACAATGGTTACCTTTCACTACGAAGCACCACCCCATGCATGCTGTACATAGCGTTTCTGGAACCAGGGCATCGATTTCCAATGATTTCCTTTCAAACTGGAAACCGATGCCACACTTCCGGGAATACTACACACAGCATACACGGGGTGGCGCTTTGTGTTGAAAATCTATGTTTGACAGGCCCAGCTGTGGGGAGTGAGGGCGGCCCCCACTCTTCACAGCCGAACCTGTCAGAAAAAAAACAAACCGCTGAGAGGCACGGCAGCAAGGCAAAACAGAGCAAGCAGCAGGGAAAATCCCATCAGCACTGCTTGCGTGGTTCTGTCTTGCCCCGCACCTCTCAGCTGTTTTTTTTCTTTAGAGCTCCGGCTGTCAAAAAAAAAAAAAAAACAGCTGGGAGGCAGGCGGCTGCCAACCCCCACAAATGCACTCTCCTCCTCCTCCTCCTGAATCTGCAGTGTGTGTGTGTGTGTGTGTGCACGTACGCATGTGCATGTGTGTGGAGGCTGCTTGCTGCAGCAGAAGGCTCTTTGGGTTACCCCACCTTCTGTTGTGATGGGCACACAAAAGGGGGAAGGCAGCAGGGCTTGTAGTGGGCACAATCGTGCTGCTGCTTTTCCCCTTTTCAGCACCCATCGCAGAAAGTGGGGTAACCAAAAAGAGCCTTCTGCGGCGGTGGGCAACCCACATACATGCGTGCAAACACATGCACACACATACTGCAGAGTCAGGAGGAGGAGAGTGCAAGTGTGTGCATGTGCATGTGTGGGGGGCAGTGATTTATGCACCCACCACAGCAGAAGGCTCTTTGAGTTACCCCACCTTCTTTTGTGGCAGGTGCCCACTGCTTTTCCCCTCCTCCTCCTCCTGGCTGCTTCAATCTCTTTGCTGGCAGCCGCTGGGCATTGCAAAGAGATCCAAGGAGCCAGGAGGAGAAGGAGGATGGGGCAAGGCAATGGAGGTGGAGCTCACCTCCTTCCTCCTTCTCTTCCTGGCTGCTTCGATCTCTTTGCAATGCATGCTGGCTTCCAGCAAAGAGATTGAAGCAGCCAGGAGAAGTAGGAGAAAGAGGGTATCTCCACTGCATCGCCTTGCTCCCCTCCTCCTGGCTGCTTCAATCTGTTTGCTTTTTCCCTGCCCCAACCCATCAAATAAGGGGAAAAGCTTCCCCCCCCCCCCTCAGTCAACAGCAGCCAAAGGTTGGATCTGTTCAAAATCGGCTGGCTGGCTGCTGGTTGATTGAGGGGGGTTGGGGCAGCCTTCCCATGGGAATGTACTGAAAAGCAATTAATCCATTCCTTTTTTGGTCTTTTTCCCAACCTCCGGAACTGATTAATTAATTTTCAATGCATTCCTATGGGAAACCACATCTCAACTCACACAATCCCCAAACTGGGAGTCACCAACTGCCTTCAGTACAGAGACTTTTCCTCAATAGACCTCATTCAGTAGGAAGTGGAGGATCAGCTGTGCATTCCGGCAGTCCAACCATGTGCTGTGCATTTTTTTTTTTACATTTATTTATAGTTTTCAAACAAAAAATTATAAAGCAAAAAAGAAAAAAATGGAACGATTCTAATCTTCTCAAACAAAATTTGCATTCTGTCATAGCAATATATATACAGTGGTGCCTCGGATAATGACGGTAATTCGTTCTCCGAGGTTAGATGTTATCCGAAACACGTCGTTATCCGAAATGCAGTTTCCCATAGGAATGAATGGGAAACCATTTAATCTGTTCTGGAGCCTAGGAAAAAGGCACAGACACCTGTTTTTTTGCTCAAAACTCTTTAAAAAGTGCACTTTAAAGGTACAGATGCAATGCCACCTAGGATAAAATTTTTACTGATGCATGCTGGAAATTCATTATCTGAGGCAGTCCATAGGGAAAATTCACTTTCCGAGGCAGCCCATAGGAAGATTCGTAATCCAAGGCAGCCCATAGAGAAAAATTTGTTCTCTAAGGCAGACCTATACGTAGGAATTGCGATTCGTTATCCGAGGCAGCCCATAGGGAAAATTTGTTATCAGAGGCAGCCCTATACCTGGAAATTTGCAGTTGTTATCCGAATCATTCATTATCCGGGGCAGTTGTTATCCGAGGTACCACTGTACATATCATCATTAACTATTTCAACTACTCATAAACTGAACAGGGAACTTAGTATGACTTATTATATTGATCTAAAAATTTGTATAAATCATGACATCTTTCTTTGAAATATTTGTAATGTTCATCTGGTTTTAGTAATGCTGAGATCTTTTCCATTTCTGCGCAGTTTAACACCTTCATAATTAACCAGTTTTTGTCAGGAATCTTGTTTGTCCTCCATAGTTGTGTATACAACATTCTAGCTGCCATGATAATATGGATTATTACAATTTTTTTACCATCACCAATATTTTGTTGTATCATAGACTGTAAAAAATATCTGGTATTAGCTCAAGATTAATTAAGATACTTTGTAAAATAAATTTTTGTACCACACACCAGTATTTTTTAGCCCTCTTACACACCCACCCACATATGGAGAAAAGATCCCCGCCCTTTGTTACATTTCCAACAAACATTGGATATTTTATTTATTTATTTATTTATTTATTTATTTATTTATTTATTTATTTATTTATTTATTTATTTATTTATTTATTTATTATTTGCATTTGTATACCACTCCCATTTCCCAAAGGGAACTCTGGGCGGTTCACACAAAAAAGTTAAAACAAGAACATCAGTAAAAAAATATATATAGGCGGTATTAGGCAAGAGGCATAAAACTTGACAGTAAGAAAGAAAAAAAGAAACACCTTGGGACAATCCTAGCAGTCGCCAAAGGCATCCCTGAACAGCCAGGTTTTAAGGGCTTTCTTGAAGGATGCCAGTGAGGGAGCCTGGCGTATCTTGCTGGGAAGTTTGTTCCACAACTCTGGGCCGGCCACCGAGAAGGCCCGTTTACAGGCTTCTACCCTACGGGCCTCTCTAGGGGTGGCCACCCGGAGCGAGAGAGCCATAGAGAATTGGGTGGGTTGGGCCAGCTGTGATCGTAGGGAGATACGCTCTGCCAGATAATCAGGACCCAGGCCATGGAGGGTTTTGTAAACCAAAACCAAAACCTTGAACCTTATTCAGGAGGCAACGGGCAACCAGTGCAGATGAGCCAGAATGGGGGTGATGCGATCAAACCTGCCCGCACCAACCACCAACCTGGCCGCCACGTTCTGAACCCGCTGCAGTCGCGGAACAAGGTTCAAGGGAAGCCAGCTTACCAGGTGTTAAATACCACCTATAAAATATTTTATAAATATTTTCTTTAAACGTTGTTGACTTGGTAATTTTAATATTAACTTTCCATGATTTTTCCCATTCAACCAACTGGATTTCTGACTTTAGATCCTGTGCCCATCTTATCATAATTATTTTATTAACCCATTTTCTACCTGTCTAGCTAATAAACAACTATAATTTTTAAATTAACTTTCCATTAGAAAAAAAAATGATTTTATTCAAGTCAACTTCTTGATTTGAGAAGCTATTTTATCGTTACTAAACCAAGATTTCATTTGCATTTCCAACCACCAATCTATTCTAATTCCTTGTAGCTGTAATTTTCTTTTGATTTTAGTTGTAATTTTTCTGTTAACAAGTCTTTATATCTCAGAGTTTTTCCTTCCTGCTGTGCAACATTGTGTCAGTCGTGAATAAAGCCTTGACATTTATTCGGACGAGAGTTTGAATAAGGGATGGAACGGAAACAGTGAAGCATAATTTTGGGAGACAGAGGGGTTTGGGAATACAGAGGGTAGGCAGGACAAAGCTTCAATTTTAACCCACCATGGACTGGTTAGGAAAAATAATACACTTCCAATTTGAAAACTAAGCCCATCACTTGAATTCTGCATAACAACTAGGAGGTATGTTAGTAGGCAGTAGGAGTGGGGAGATGCTGAAGAGTGCTATAACAGTGAAAACAGTTGTATGAACATAAGACTCAAACTCAGTTTTATGCAGAGACTGGAAGTAACTGAGGTAAATAGTAACTACCAGTGGTCTATACTTCATGCATATGGGAATTCTATCCCACAGGACATTGATTCCAGTAAGAAAACTACCTGTAGGATGTTATTTGATGAGGAACCAACATTGGCATTCAACAGTTATCTTTGCATAGTGACATGATCGCTGATAATGTTGCTTCTTTTGGGGTGCAACATCACTTAATATTTCCAATAGGGTTTTGAGAAAAGACTGAAAAGCAGATTGAGAGGAGATATGATAACCCTCTTCAAATACCTCATTGTGAGAGAGAGGAGTTTAAGGTGGGTCCATCTGCTGAAAGAGAGGAACAAAGCCTTGGCTGTCAGAAACAGGGAGAAATAATAGAGGAGGAGCCAGGAAAATTATTATTTGAGAAGGTAGAAGAGAAAGGACAGGTAGCATGAAAGATGTTAGACCAAAGGAGGTAAAGAAGAAGATGAAAGATGATGGGAAGGCTGAAAGTGGTGATATGGGAGGACCAACAATTGGGAGCTTCTTTGCTATAGTTCAGGATGCAATGAGTTGGAGATCTCATGAGATGAAGATGAGAGAAGGAATGCGAAACATAGGTATACAAGTAGAGGAATGGAGGTTAGAAGGTAGACATGATGCTTTACAGACAGAATGGCAAGGGATGCAGATAGAGAGAGGGGTGCAGGTAGAAGAGGGAGAAATGCTTCAGTACAGGTGGAATTAGTGGTGAAGAAAGTGATGTGGGACATAGGTATACAAGTGGAAGGTTGGAGAGAGAAATGCATAGTTGGAAGGTTTGGGCATGTGGGTGTGCAAGTTAAGATGGATAGAGAGAAAGTAGGAAAGGATGTCGGAATAGAGATGATGACTGTAGGCAATAGAAAGTTATTTAGGGAAGCGGAGACACAGACAGAAGGGCATGAGGATAGGAGAGCGGCATGAGAGGCATTAGAGAAGAAGTCGGTTAGGGAGCGTGCAACCCAGACCGGGGGGCGACTAACACTGTTAACAGAAAAAGAAGCTCAGACCGAGAGAGAGGTGGAGAATAAGGTCGATGTGGGGCTGCCTCTGCCTATTCCTGCGAGTTATGTTGGGTTGCCCCTGCCCACTCCACTGGCTTTTCCCGTAATTAATCCTGGAGCGTCGCCGGGAACACGTGACTCCCGAGCTAGAGGAATTAGCTCTAGTCCTCCGGGATGGATCCCTGGATGGGTATAGAGCTCACAAGCAGCGATCGAGCCTCAGTGTTGTGGAATCCAGTGTGCTGGTCCGCTTCTCTGCCGCCATGCAGCACACTGCAAGTGAACACTAATCCATTCATAAATGACTTATCGTATTATCATCCCCCTGTTTATCCAAGTTCGGAACCCCTGTTTTGATGCCTGATACTGATGGTTGGAAAAGCAAAGAACAAGAGAAGTCTATGTTGAATTGGTTCAATAAAAAATTAATAGATTTGGAGAACAACAAAGTGTCTAATACTTCTTCATCTGCGGAACCGCTGGTAGACCTACACAGCCTCTCACACTCATATACCCGTACAGAGGAGGGGCAGAATCTGTTCTTGATCATCCCAGAGTTCAGTATACATAATAAAGCACCCCTGGCAGATTGTCATCCAACTCAGAATCCTGCCAAAGGGGGGGCATTGTTTTTGAAAGCAGTCCATTCCACTGTTGAACAGCAGTTACCAAATGGCAATTCTAAGTGTTCAGTTGAAAATACAGTTTCTATTAACTTAAATCTGTTGGTTCAGGATCTCCTCTCTGAACAGGAGAAAAGAAGCCTAAACGCCATCTGCTATATGACAACCCTTCAAGTATTGGAAGAGGCCTATCATATGCTATTCTGGTCTATCATTTATTAATTTTGTACCTATATCTTTGCCACACAAAGCTTCTAGGAAGCTTTCCCTTAATGCAGTGGTTCCCAACCTTCCTAATGCCGGAACCCTTTAATACAGTTCCTCATGTTGTGGTGACCCCTTGCCCTGCTTGGAATAGGACACAGGCCCCCTTTGGCAGGCCACAGGTGCCATAGAGAACTCCCTCTACAGGCACCCTCAGCCAATAGCAGCCTCCGGTGCCATTGACTGACATCCTCTTCAACCTATCAAACTGTAACTCACTAATTTCCCCCTTCCTCCCCTTCCTCCTCCATACCCAAACCGTTTGTGCCTTTTCCTCTACTGGGTCATGGAGACCCCTGTGAAGTGGTTGTTTGACCCCCCCCCCAAATGGGTCCCGACCCCCAGGTTGGGAACTGCTGCCTTAACGGCTGGCTACCTGAATGAAGTTCTTAAACAGATGGTTGTGCCTTACTGCTTTTGTTTACTGTCTCTTAGTATGGTATTGGTATGATCATTTTAGTATTAGTTTTAGCTTTAAATATAGTCTTTTAATAATACATGCCAACTTGGGTCCTTCTGAAGGTGAAAGACGGAATAAAAATACAGTGGACCCTCGTTTAGCAAACGGTTTGTATAACATAAAATCTGCACAACATAAAAAATTCTGGAGATAGGGGAAATTTGCTTAACATAATTGCCTATGGGGTGATTTGTACAACATAAAAATGGTTGCGATTAGGGATTACTCTGTTTTCAATGCATTCCTATGGGAACGTTGTATAAAGGAAAATTTGCTTAACATAATTTCATTTGGAATGAATTAATTCCTTTATACAAGGTACCACTGTATTTAAAATAATAATAAAATATTGCATGGATTTGATATTGTGCAGATTTATACAACAGTCTCAAATCTTAACTATAGCAGAGTTTCTTGAACTTCACTACAGTCCCTGAATAAAAACATTTTATATTGCTGTACAGAGATTGCAGAGGAGCTGTTGAAGTATATTAGAAATTGCTGGAACACAATAAAATACAGTAAGTTGGTCCCAAGTTACTTCTCTGGAGACGTTCCATTAAAAAAATCAATAAAGAAGTTGGCAAAGTTTGTTCTATAAAGCCCTTAACTCCCGAACATCACTATCTGTAATGGTACAAGGTACAGGCATCACATGGGCAGAAAAAAGGTGGGACCAAAGCAAATCCAATGATTTTTCAAAAAATGCCTTTTTTTTTGTAAAACAGGAACTCATTACAATCTTCCCTTTATTTCTGTCATCACAGGATTCCAGAAGAAAACAGAGTTATTTAATTCTTGCTTTTCACCAGGAATTCAACTGTCTTTTAGGTTATGACTAGATGGCTGAATTATCCTGGCTAAGATAGGTCTAGACTCTAGAGATCATGCTAAAAGGGTTGAATTGAGGGGCAATATGTCATTTGGTTAACTGCTTCACCTACATGCCAGGATCAACCACACTTGACCTCAAGGAACATTGTTTAGCACAACATCAGCTGATATTCCTTCCCTTTGAATTCCTCCCTGCTTTGCCCAAGCTGCTGAAGGATCTTAAGAGACAGGAAGCTTCCTTTTTGCTTGCCCGAGGAAGGGAAAGGAAGTTTTGCATTTCTTTGTAATTGTTGGTAATGCTCCAGCTTTATTTTAAAATAGTTGGTTAGCCACAGTTAAAAAGAAATGGAATGCTTGGTCTTCCTTCCTTTCGGAAAACAAGTGGAAAGGAAGATTTCTGTTTCTTTTCTTTCCATTTAAAGGGGAAAAAAACACACACACAAAAAAGGATGCTCCATGTACACTGCCACGTAGCACTCAAGGCACTCTCTGGGTGGTTTATAATTCAGGCTACACAATACCCAGCCCCCAGCAGGCTGGGTACTCAAAACAAAATCCCTCTCCTGTCTCCAATTTCAGGCTTGAACAACCTTGAGAAGAGTGATGCTTCCTTTCTACTTGCCCGCAGAGGGGAAGGGAGACAAACTTTTATCTTGCTTTTTAATTGCTGTGATGTTTGGAAACAAGGGCTTTTTTTAAAAAAAGGCTTTTCAAATGATCTCGGATGTGTAAGTAAAAATGGAAAAGAAACAAATTTTCCCTTCCCCTCCACAGGGGATGAAATAGGAGTGGAAAGGGAGCTTTGTATATTTCCAAAATCTTTCCAAAACCCAAGGGTTATTAAGGAACTGAGAAATGAAATTGCGGATCTCTTAACGGTATTATGCAACTTGTCTCTTAAAAAAGTCACAGTGTCCGAAAAAAAGCATATGCACCTCTCTCTCTCTCTCTCTCTCTGTCTGTCTCTCTTTTGTGTGTGTGTGTGTGTGTGTGTGCAGTACATGTATACAGTATACCCTTGTACATACATACACATGTAATTCAGCATGAAATTGTGGATCTCTTAACGGTAATATGCAACTTGTCTCTTAAAACGGCCATCGTGCCGGAGGACTGGAGGATAGCGGGTGTCACACGATTTTTTTTTTTTTAAAGGAAGGAGGAGGGGGACCCGGGAAACTACAGGCCGGTTAGCCTTACGTCTGTCCCAGGGAAGATGCTGGAAAGCCTCATCCAAGAGAAAATCTTAAAACACATAGAAGAACAAACCTTGCTGAGGGAAAATCAGCATGGCTTCAGTAAGGGCAAGTCTTGCCTGACAAACCTTTTAGAATTCTTTGAAAACGTCAACAGGCATGTGGATTTGGGTGAACCAATGGGTATTGTCTATCTTGATTTTCAGAAGGCTTTTGACACAGTCCCTCACCAAAGGCTGCTGGGAAAATTGCAGTCAGGGGATAAGAGGGAAGGTCCTCTTATGGACTGAGAACTGGTTGAGATCCAGGAAACAAAGAGTAGGTGTCAACAGGCAATTTTCACAATGGAGAGAAGTGAAAAGCAGTGTGCCCCAGGGATCTGTCCTGGGTCCAGTGCTTTTCAGTCTGTTCATTAATGACCTGGAGTCAGGGATCAGCAGTGAGGTGGCCAAGTTTGCAGATGACACGAAACTTTTCCGTGTGGAAAAAAAACAGAAGATTGTGAAGAGCAAACTGGGGGAGTGGGCTGCAAAATAGCAAATGTGTTTCAATGTAGGAAAATGTAAAGTAAAGCATATTGGGGCAAAAAAAAAATCCAAACTTTATCTATCAACTCATGGGCTCTGAGCTATCCATGATGGCTCAGGAAAGAGATATTGGTGTGCTGGTGGGCAGCTAATAAAGGTGTTTACCCAGTGTGTGGCAGCAGTGAAGAAGGCCAATTCCATGCTAGAGATTATCAAAAAGGGGATTGAAAAATAAAACAGCCAACATTATAATGCCATTGTACAAAATGATAGTAAGGCCGCACTTGGAGTACTGTGTACAATTCTGGTCACTGCATTTGAAAAAAGACATAGTGGAACTGGAAAAGGTGCAAAAGAGAGCGACTAAAATGATTACTGGGCTGGGGGACCTCCCATATAAAGGAAAAGCTAAAACATCTGGGGCTCTTTAGTCTGGAAAAAAGTCACCTGAGGGTGGATATGATTGAGACATACAAAATTATGCAGGTCATGAGTAAAGTGGATAGAGAGATGCTCTTCTCCTTCTCACAAAATACCAGAACTAGGGAACATCCACTCAAACTGAGGGTTGAGAGAGAGAGAAGAGACAAAAAAAAAAAATTTTTTTACCCAGCCCGTTGTTAGTCTGTGGAACTCCCTGCCACAGGATGTGGTGATGGAATCTGGGCTGGATGCCTTCAAAAGGGGATTGGACAGATTCCTGGAGGAGAAGCACATCACAGGTTACAAACCATGATGGACATGTGTAATCTCCAGGCTTAAAACTGGGGTACTTCAAGGGCCAGATGCAGGACAGATATCTAGTCTCGTGCGCTCCCAGACACATTTGGTGGGGCCACTGTGAGATACAGGAGGCTGGATTAGATGGGCCTTTGACCTGATCTAGCATGGCTCTTCTTATGTTCTTATGAGAACAGGGTTCAAATCCCCAGCTAGTCATGGAAACTCACTGGGGCAGTGGAACAAAAAACAACAACACTCATTCAATATCTCACCTTGGATTCAATTTAGCTTGAATAAAGTGGTTCTGATTTGACAGCACCACACACAAATACAAGTGTTCATCAACTTGCATACTTTGGTTGTCTCTCAAATCCACTGGTTTCATACACGAGTCACAAATGATTCCAGTAATTTTGGAATAAATTAAGCACTCAGATGTTAATGTTTTGCAAATCAACACACGAAGAACCCAAACAGGTGAAAATAGCTGTTCTTTTCATTTTCTATGCTACAAACCTAGTTTATTGTTATTCATTTAGTTCACAATTCAGGAGATATTTCAAGGAAATGAACAGCCAACCAGGGCATCTGGAAGAAATGCATAGAGTGGTATCAAATCAAAGTAAAAAAGTAAAAGTGCTGGCTGTTATAAGAGAGTAAAAAAAACCTGCCTGGATGCATGCGTTTGTGTGTGATTTTCACAGCCCATCTCAAAGTTGGTGCCCTGCAGATGTTTTGGGTTGATGAGGGTGGCAGTTCCAATTCATCTGGAAAGCACTAGGATTGGGAAGGTTAATGTGCCTATTAGAAAATGTTCATTTGGCCACTGTGAACAGGACCAATGTGGCCCGTCCACAGAAGAGAAGTTTGATCAGAACAAAGAAAGAATTAAAGCATTAGGGAGTGAAATGAAGAGTGTAAACATAAGAGCAGGGAAGTTAGGAGATAAGAAAGTAGCTAAGATAGAGGGTGAAAAAGAAAAGGGTTGAAATAGAGAAGACGGACGATTCAGTAGTAGAGAAGTTCTGGTTGAATGACAAGGGTGAGGACCAATGGGAGAGGAGAGGTGAAGAAAAGAGAGAGTATAAAGGGGGGAGAGACAGAGCATAGGAGTGCAGACAGAAAGAGAGGTAGTGAGTCAAGGAATACAGACAAAGAAGTGCAGATTAAGAAAGATATAGGTCTGCCTTTGCCTATACCAGTAGTCAGTCTGCCTATGCCTCCTCCAGTAAAGTATTAATGGCATAGTTCCTTAGAAATAGGATCTGGTGTAGGGAGGTCTGGAACAGGACATTCTGGAAGGATCCCTGGATGGGGCTGGGAGAGCCAGAGGGCACTAAAAAGCAAAAGCAAAGTGTTCTGCTTATATACCGCCCCATACCACTTCACGTAGTCCCTGGGCGGTTTACAGTTTTAATTACAGTATGCAGGCTACACATTGCCCCCCCCCCAGCAAGCTGGGTACTCATTTTACAGGCCTCTGAAGGATGGAAGGCTGAGTCAACCATGGGCCTGCTACCTGGGATTGAACCCCAGGTCGTGAACAGTTTTACCTGCACTACAGGCGATTAACTACTGTGACACGAGGCTCCTAGTCAGGCATCACTGCTGTGGGACCCTCTGTGCTGGACCCATGATGCAAAAACAAGTCCCATCAACCCAGTTCAGGAAGGACCATCATTAAGGTGAGAGCCGGCAGTTGAGAGTTGTATGTTAAAAAATACAAGTTCTGATTATTTGTTTCTGACTGATGTTGAATATTTACGAAAGAATACAAGCCATAATACCTGGAAACGTTAATAAATGTGTATTGAATTTTGATAATTTATAACTGTCCGTGAACCTGTCACCATCGGAACCACTGGTCATTATTAAACGACCCTCACAGCCATAGAAACAACAAAAAGGAGTGACATTCACCTCTCTTACTGAGGACTAGAGATGGGCAGTACTTGAAAAAAAATTTTTTCGAGTTGTCGTTAGTCGGGCCGGTTCTGTTTCGGGTCGTCTCCGTTTTTCGCGAAAATTCGCAAAAATTAGTCAGTTCGTTTTTTCGTTTCCGTTTCTGCCGCGATTTCGCGCATTTTGACGTCCGACCGAGACCTGCGGCTTGCGGGCGCAGCGCGGGCGGCGGTGGCGCGGGGGTACATGCGTGGGCGGCGGCAGCGGCAGCGGCAGGGGGAGTGGCTAGCGCACAGGCGGGCGGGCGGGTGCGCGGGCGGGCGCGGGTCCCACAAATGAGCAGGCGAAATACAGTTTAAACCTGCCTGGGTGATGGACTTGCTGCTGCACAACAAGGCTAGTGCATCCTAAGCAAACAAATGGGGCAGAAACAAATTTGCATTTCTTTTTTTTTTCTCTTGGTCTGCTGTGCTGAATCTGCTGATGCTGAACCAGCCAGCCACCCTACTTGGTCTGGCTGACGTGCCTGTTTGTTGTACTTTTTGTTGTTTGGTTTTGAATCCATCCCATCTCCCCTCCACCTCTCTCAGAGGCAGCAGGAGAAACAGACATTCCGTTCCTCCCCAAATCTGGATGAGGGGTCTACTACTCTACTCCTCTCAAATTGGCCCCCCATCACCAAGGTCCTTCTGCCTTCACTTCACATTCACAGTCAAAGTCACACACACTTAAAGGACAAGCAATAAAGCCAAAGCCAATGCAACCCTGCTTTTGGTCATGGTCAACAAAAACATTAGCAGTTAGAGCCTGAGGTGGTTAAGCTACGTACCTAGCTAGTAGCTACAGCCAGGAATAGTTTTGGTAGGGATGGGAATGGGATAGGGCTCTGGGTTGCTCTGACTTAAGTTTGACAGCCCACAGCCCAGCCCACTAGGCTATACAAGGAGGAGGACTATCTCTGGTCGACGCGTCCATAAGACCAGAGTAAGGGCGGCCACTCCGGCCAGGCCACAAGGCAGAGTATGAGAGCACCACAGCACAGAGCCAGAGTGCGGCAGGCTCATTGCCAGCTCCAGTATAAAAAGGATGGAGCTGAATGGCATGACAGGAATTTAAATGCCACTGGCCTTGGGTCACAGTGTCTTGCAGCCCAGAGGACTGAGTTGCGGAGGAGGCCAATCACCTTGAGTCTGGTCTGGCACCACACTGCCTGCAATGCACCACATGGCACTTTCTGACAAACTCTTGGGTGGTGCTGTACGTAGTACGAATGCTGTTCAAATCAGTACCCCCCTTCTGTGTGAAACACAGCGTCTTGCAGCCCAGAGGAAAGACTGGAGGAGGAGGCCAATCACCTTGAGTTTGGTCTGGCACCACACTGCCTGCGATGCACCACCGTCCACCACATGTCACTTTTTGACTAAGTCTTGGTGGTGCTGTACGTACGAACGCTGTTCAAATCAGGAACCCCCTTCAGTGTGAAACACGGCGTCTTGCAGCCCAGAGGAAAGACTGGCGGAGGAGGCCAATCACCTTGAGTTTGGTCTGGCACCACACAGGCTGCAAAAAGGACAGCAAGCCACATTCTGAGTCTGACTCTTCCTCCCCAAGTCCCCAGCTGTGTGCTGGTAGACTTGCTAACTGCCGGCCCGGCAGTCTACTACCATGCCCTTCATTGTGAATCACAGTTGGTTCTCACACAACTCCAAGAGCCAAGCCTGCAACTTTGTAATAAACTAATGGAGTGCTGGCACCCAACTCCTCTTCCCTTCCTTGTGAGGCACAGTGTCTTGCATCCCAGAGGAAAGAGTGGCAGAGGCCACAAGCTGGAGTAATTGAATGCTGGGCCAGCAATCCACGACCATGGCCTTCGTTGTGAATCCCAGCTCCTACAACTCCAAAAGCCAAGCCTGGAACTGTCAGAGAAACTACTGGAGTGCTGGCACCCAACTACTCTTCCCTTCTTAGTGAGCCACAGTGTCTTGCATCCCAGAGGAAAGAGTGGCGGAGGCCACAAGCTGGAGTAATTGAATGCTGGGCCAGCAATCCACGACCATGGCCTTCGTTGTGAATCCCAGCTCCTACAACTCCAACAGCCAAGCCTTGAACTTTTGGAAAACTGTTCTATTTATAAATGGTGGTGCCACCACCACGTAACTGGTACATTTTTCCCCTTCTTTATGAGCCACAGCTGGCAGCCCAGTGGAAAGAGTGGCGGAGGAGACAGAGCTAGGTCTGTGTGAATTACAAACTCCCTGCAAACTACTACCATGCCCTTCGTAGTGAATCCCAGCTCCAACACCACTCCAAGAACCAAGCCTGGAACTGTCAGAGAAACTACTGGAGTGCGTGCTGCACACAACTACTCTTCCTTTCTTAGTGAGCAACAGTGTTTTGCATCCAAGAGGAAAGAGTGGCTGGAGGAGGCCACATAGCCTGAGTCTGAGGCCACAGGGCCTCCGTAGGGGAGGATCATTGCCAGGAAGCTCCAGCTCCCCAGTGTAGATGAATGGCCTGAGGAGGATGCCAGGAAAATGCCCTTCTTCGTGAGCCACAGTGGGTTGCAGCAAATGGAACACAGTCGCTCTTCCCTCACAGACTCACAGTCAGTGACTCCAAGTATCCATCCACCAACAAGGGCCAGGCTGCACCTTTCCGACAATCTGTTATGTACGCCTACGCAGGCTTCCCTTCTTCGTGAGCCACAGTTGGCAGCCCAGTGGAAAAGCAGAGTCCACATGGTGTCTGACTCTGAGGCCTGAGACCACTCTGAAAAAAGGACTGCAAGCCACAGCGTCTTCCTACACAGCTGTGTGCTGCTTTCCCGATAAACTCCTAGCAGGCCAGCACAGCCATGTTCCCTTCTCAGTGAGTGACATAGCTTTGCAGCCCACGGAAGACAGTAGGTCTGAGAACCACAGGCTCACTGTCTGTGTGAGTCAGAGTACCCACAAAGAACCAAGCCTGGAGGCTTCCTTGCTCCCTCCCTTCACAGAGAGCCACAGTCAGTGTATTGCATCCCAGTGGCATGCCCTTCGTAGTGAATCACATTCCCCACAACTCTAAGAGCCAAGCCTTGAACTTTCTGATAAACTGTCCTATTTATAACGGTGACAGAGGGCCACCAGCACGGCAGTAAGTTGTCCTTCTTTGTGAGCCACAGTGTATGGCAATGGCAGCCCACTGAAGACTAATTGGCGGTCCGGAGGCTGACAACACTCCCACACTGTGGCACTCCTTCCTGCAGAGTCCTGTCACTGTCCCAGGCAGAGTCCAAGGGTGCTTTCGCATGAGGTGGCTGCGCAACCACCTTGAGGAGAGCAAGGCAGAGTTCTGCCTAATCACGGGCCCACCCCACGCCTGTTTTCTAGCACACAAGCACAATGCCCTTCTCTGTGAGGCACAGTGTGTGCAACCCAGAGTGAAGGGTAGGGGAGGCCAGAAGGCCAGACTAGAGGGGGTTGAAGGAGAACCACTGAATTGCCCCTCCCTCAGCCAAGGGATTTCCCAACCTAGACTGCGTGAAGAACCCCCCCCCCCCAATGTGGGATGACAGAGTCCACCAGTTCTTCTAAACAAAATAGTTGATGAGTGAATGCACTGTTACAGTTGGTCTTCAAGTGGTTTTCCGCCAAGAGGCGGGCGCAGCCGTGGTTGCTGCATGGGCAAGTTGAGGGCAGTGGCGACAGGGCTGAACTTGAAGCACTAACTGGACCATGCTGTTAGGGTGAAGGAGAAGCAGCTGGAAGGCCTCCTCTAAGCCGGAAGTGGGGGGAGCCTGACAGGCAGGCAGGGAGAAGACACAGAGCTAGAGTGAGTCTGAGTCTTTGATCCCACAGGCTTCCAAAAGGACAGCAAGCCAAGCTTTCTGACTTTCTTTCCCAGCTGTGTGCTGGTAGACTGCTCCTAACTGCCATGCCGGCATTCCATCTCCATGCCCTTCGTAGTGAATCACAGCAGTTCCACAACTCCAAGAGCCAAGCCTGGAACTTCCTCCTGAAAGGCTCTTCTATTTCTAAGAAACAAACGATTATTGTGCAGAACTGTGGTACGCGCAAGTACATTCCACTCCAGCCCTTCTTAGTGAGACACAGTGTGGTGCAGCCCAGAGGACAGAGTAGCGGAGGCCTAAACATCCCCCCTAACCCTAACCCTAAGCCGACCACCAGCTGTTCCTGAAGAGTGTTCCCATAACTCAATCATCACCATCAATCACAACCTAGATTTGCAACCAGTAACTTTTCTTGTCCGGCAGCCTTTGTTCCGGGGTTAGGGCAGAAATGATTATAAAATGTTTAAGCACTGAGTGTGCGCACAATGAGTCACACAGCACAGCACCAAGATCCACACAGGGGACTTTCGGCCAGGAGTACGCACACACAACAAGGACGTTTCCCTTCTTTGTGAGCCACAGCTGGGAGCCCAGTGGAAAGAGTGGCGGAGGAGACAGAGCTAGGTCTGTGTGAATTACAGACTCACACAGTCAGTGTGTGTCAGAGTATCCACCAAGCACCAAGCCTGGCGGCTTCCTTGTCCCTCCCTTCACAGTGCATTGCAGCTCAGAGTGAAAATTAGCGGTAGCGGAGGTGGACAAAACTCCCACACAGCGGCAACACTTCCTGCAGAGAGGCCTGCCTCTTCCCACTAGAAGCGGAGCTCCTGTCTTTCCCTTTCCACAGCCCTTCTTAGTGGTTCACAGACCAGCCCAGACGACAAGGTATGGGACTGGGAGGCCAGAAGGGCAGACTGGAGGAGGTTGAATGAGAAGCAACTTGAAGGCATGCTCAAAGCCGGGACTGGTGGAGTCTGACAGGCAGGCAGGTTGGCAGAGGGCCGGGCAGGCAGGGAAGCATCTAGTCTGGCTTACAGGTATGTGTGTGTAGCCTAGGCGCATGCTTAGAGGATACCATCCTGCAAGGCTAGGGATTGGGAAGGCACTAAGCCAAAGTGCCAGTAGGGAGGATTGTTTCCGCCTTGGCAGGCAGAGTGTCTATCACCACCCCAGGAGACTGGGTTTTGGCAACCAAGGAGACAGAGTGGAAGCAGGAGAACTGGGTGGGTCTATTTCTTTAAGGCTGTAAGGAGGGGAGCTTGCCCCCTGATACACAGGACTGGGGTGGTTGACATGATGTATTCCACCACTTCCTTCTGCTCCACCAGACGCTTGACCATTTCGTGGGTGGAGTTCCACCGGGTGGTCACGTCCTGGATCAGGACGTGCTCCGGTCAGCCTGTCTCCGCCTGCCTCTCACGCATCATCCTGGCTACCTTGACGCTGCGAGCGAAGTGCCCCACGATCTTCGGACACTTGTCCAGCAAGGCCCTGGTCTCCCTGGTCCCCTCACTCCAGGAGTCCTTTGGTGCACCCAGGCCAATGGCATCGCCCACCACTAGATGCAGTTTGTGTGCTGCGCACACTATGCCCTGGAACCCTGCCCCAAGAACCGCGTTGGTCATGTTATGGCCCGCGTCTGTAACCATGACTCCACGATTGACCTGTCCCTCTGTCCCCAATCCCCACTCTCGCATTGCTGTCTTGAGAACGTCAGCAATGTTGGTCCCTGTGGCGTTGTCCTCCATGCTTTGTGCCTGGAGAAGCACCACCCTATACCCTCTTGGGGTGCTGCCTTGTGCCTCCCCCTGCAGCTGCTCATGGGCTGACCGGGGCTCCAGGACCTCCTTGGGTTCCCACCAATGAGCCGTCAGTGAGAGGTATCCGTGGTGCCCACCGGTCCAGAGGTCGGAAGTGAAGTGGATCTTCCTCCCTCTGGCCGCCTGCAGCAGGGCCCGGATCCTGTCCCTGACAGACTCATAAAGGGAGGGAATCACCCACCTGCTGAAGGTACGCCGGGATGGAATCTCGTACCATGGTGTCACGTGCTTCATCAGGTGCCTGAAGCCTGATGACTCCACAAAGGAGAGGGGCAACCCGTTCATGGCCACCATTTCACCCACCACTCGAGTGGTGATCTCCTGTGCTTTGGCCCTATTTCGCGGGCTGACAAAAGTCCCACCCAACAGCCCCACTTCCTGCAGAGTGGCCTGCCTCTTCCCACTCTCACTAGCGGAGCTGTGTTTTTCTTTCTCTAACCCTTCTTCCCCTCTCTTCCTCCCTGAAGAGCAAGGGCCTGACAGGGTTCCAGGCAGAGTCCCAGGGTGCTTCCTCATCAGATGGCTGCGCAACCCCCTTGAGGAGAGGTGTTTGGGGTCATTCCCCCTGCGCAAGACCACCCCGCATATCTTGCACACCGCCATCCTTGTGTCTTGGGGGCTGTTCTCAAAATGCTCCCAGAAACACCCTCGTGGCTTACAGAAAGTAACGCCCCCTCTGTTATTGCCTGCCGCTGCCGCTGCTGTGGTGCTGTTGTGGCCTCTGCCCTGCCGGGAAAGTAGAGTAGTACTACTGCTCTCACTGGTGGTACTCTGGGTGGAAAGAGGGCTGCTCCTTCCGTCACTGCCTGGAGCCTGCCTTAAGTCTGTCCCTGCCAACAGGTCCTCAGAATCTGGCATGTTTAGATACAAGGAGCCCGATTCTGATTCTGATGCCATTTCAGAATCAGAGCCCTTGTCTTCTTGCTGATTAAGGGTGGGGCTGTCAGGTAACGGAGATGGGATTTGGTACGCCTCATCCATGCTTCCCTCAGTGACAGACGATGGCACAGTGCTGCTTGTGCCACTGGCACTGCTACTCGGGGAGGGAGTTGCACCCGTATCACTTTCTGCACTACTTCCTGTCCCTTCCCTCAGAAACGTCCCCCTATTTATCTTAGTAGGGGTCCCCCTCCCCTGCCCTCTAGCTGTGCGACCCCTCCTCATTTTTCTCACTTCTTGTGGCTCAGGCCAGGGAATGTATAATGTGATAGTAAAGAAAAGCACCAAGGAACTGTGCAAGTAAATGAGTGAGATGGACTCACACAACAGCAACACAACAAACAAGGAAATAGGAGCTAGGGGTTTGCCAATCCTGGCAAACAAGTCTCTCAATGCCCTGCACAGGGCAAGTGTAACAAAGAGAACTGTAACTTCTTCACAGTTGTAATTGGATTGTGTATGTAGACTGTGGTGGCAAGTAAATGAGTGAGATGGACTCACAACAGCAACACAACAAAGCAAGGTAATAGGAGCAAGGGGTTTGCCAATCCTGGCACCCAAGTCTCTCTATGCCCTACACAGGGCAAGTGTAATTAGGAGAACTGTAACTTCTTCACAGTTGTAATTGGATTGTG
Source organism: Phrynocephalus guinanensis (assembly GCA_037367245.1). NCBI lineage: Eukaryota > Metazoa > Chordata > Lepidosauria > Squamata > Agamidae > Phrynocephalus > Phrynocephalus guinanensis. Next base: position 25,425,244 of record CM074736.1, read on the forward strand.
TATGTAGACTGTGGTGGCAAGTAAATGAGTGAGATGGACTCACAACAGCAACACAACAAAGCAAGGTAATAGGAGCAAGGGGTTTGCCAATCCTGGCAAACAAGTTTCTCAATGCACAACACAGGGCAAGTGTAACAAAGAGAAATGTAACTTCTTCAAAAATGTAATTGTGTATGTAGACTGGTGGCAAACTGGCGAGTAAATGAGTGAGGTTGACTCACAAAAACAGCACAAAAACCAAGCTAGTAGAAGCAAGGGGTTTGCCAATCCTGGCAAACAAGTTTCACAATGCACAGGGCAAGTGTAATTAGGAGAACTGTAACTTAACTTCTTCACAGATGTAAGTTACAACTGCACAAAAACCAAGCTAATAGAAGCAAGGGGTTTGCAAAATCTGGCAGCACCCAACTTTCACAAATAATGCACAGTAACTAAGATGAATGGAACTTCTTCAAAGATGTAATTGAAGAAAAAGTTCTATAGAGGTGGCTGGGTGCCTGCCCTTCAACAAATGTTTGTTTGAGTGCCTGACTGCAAAAAAATGAATGAGGTGTTGGACAAGTGAAAGAATATCTATAAGTGTTAAGTAAAATGAAATTGTAAAATGTTCTACAGAGGAAGCCTTGTTGCCAACAAATGTGTTTGAGAAATTTGAGTGCACTGGTTGGCAAGGGAGACTCTGCCTACTCAGTCTGTACTCTGTAAGTCTGTATAATATTTTTAAAATAATTTAATCCACAGCCTCCAACCTCCCCTTCTAAGCACTAGTACTGGACCTTGGCTGTTGCTTGCCACTTGCTAATAAACTGTAGAATAGAAAATAAATGGAATAAAACTATAAGCTGCTACTAGGGTAGGATAGGGTTGCTGGATTCCCTTCCAAAAGCCCAATCGCAACAGCAGCAAAAAAGCTGTAGGCGCAGGGTAAAAGGACCTTGGCCAAGTAAATGAACTTGGTGGGTAATTGGGATACAAAAGAAATGGTATGGGGTAGTGTAAAATAATATATTTTCAAAATAAATCCGCAGCACCTCCCCTCCCCTACCGCTCCCACTCAAATCTTCCCTCCCCCTTGAAGCAAGTATAAGCAAATAAAAAACGGAACTCTTCCTCAAAAATGCAGAAAACAAAAAAGAATAAACACTGCGTTGCTATTCTCCACAGGGAAGAAAAGAAATTATTATGTTTTGCTAATTAAAATCAATTCAATTCCCTCCCTGCCTAGTGAAACCGAGACCGAGACCGTGAAATCGAAACTAGACTGAGCGCAGCAATCCAGCCCTGACCACCCTCCACAAGATCCAAGCCCAGACTGTGACGGACTGGAACTGCCTCGGCTTTTTATGCCCTCTGGCACATCCAGAAGTGTCAGTCAAAACCTGTCCATGCGATTGGTGGAATGGCTCTGAAAATTTGCATGGTCCCGTCCCATGGCCAGCCCATCGTTGCGCAGGTGTAAAAAAATAAATTAAGAAAAAATAAAATAAAATCAACGGAGACGTATTTTGGCAAGACAAACCCACTGCTGCTACTGTAAAAAATCAAGCATTTAAAATAGGTAACTTTCGCATGTTTCTGTGGTGCTTTTTGGTGGGGTTTTGGGCAAGGATTTCAAAAAAAATATTGCAGTCGCCATTTTGGACCGGGAATCAGTTTTTTTTTTAACTTTTAAAAACTTTTTTTCTGTGCCGCTTGGCACTGCGCGATCGCCGTGTGCAAGTAACGAGCACGACAAATCAGACCAAATTGTTCGTTCGTCGGTTCGAGCTCGAATTCTGGCGGAGTAATTCCCGTTTACCGTTTCCGTAGAGTAACGGATACGAGTAACGGAAACGGGAATACCACTAAGTCGTGCCCATCTCTACTGAGGACTCTCCTAGAACAGTAGGAACAATAAAAACGAAGCATGCCTTTCCTGTGGGACTAAAAGAATATGTTGTTTTCAACCGTGTTTGAGAAAGACAGCCTTTGAAACCTGGTGTATAGATTAACTGTTTCCATGAGACAGAGAATGCACAGTGCGACAGCAGGAGCAATTTATGGTAGGCAGAAAGTTACAGGACTTGAAATATGCTTTACCTCAATACCTGGTAGAACACTGAGTTCTAGCCCACCTGAGATGGTTTGCTGCAGACACCAATCTCTAGAGAAGTCCAAAAGGAGAAGACAAGAAACTGGGTCTTCTCTGCAGCAACATCACGCTTGTAGATTCAGCTCCCCTCTGATAGTTGTTTGGCCCCTTAATTTGATGCCTTTAAAATATCATTAAAAGCATGACTGTTTATAGAGGCCTTTCCTGCAGAACGTAGAGTTTCATCAGCCTCTAAGACAATTCCGCTATCCTGACTGCTTTTTTCCTCTTTGTTAAATGTTAGTCTTGTTGTTTTAATTTAAGTCATATTGTTTTATTAATTTGATGTTTATATATAATTGATGTAGCAGTTGATTACTGTATTGTTGGGGGGGGGTGTTGTATGCCACCAAAAGTGGATTTGGCAGCCAGACAGGAGGTTTTTAAAAGAAATAAATAAATATCTCTGAATTTCCCCCCATGGTATGTTGCACTATACTGTCACATGATAGTTACATCATATCAATATTTCAGACACACATAGTTAGCCCCATGTAGCCAGAAGTACTGTATGCTTAACTTTAATCTTACAGTAATTATTCAAAGATGAGTCGACAAACCTCCAAACAATTAATTTTTAAAGGCTTCATGGCTGAATCAGTACCAGCCAGAAGACTGAGCTGTTGGCTGATGGGCTATGAACAATATATACTGTATATCCCAAGAGCACTACTTCACACTCCAGAGTGGGCAAATAATGTGGGACATAACACAGAACAAAAGAGATATGTATAAGAAGGCCTACACACTATAAACATTACCTAATGCAGGCCCTCTTAATCTCTAGCAATTAGAACTGAGCTTTAGCTAGTATTTTTAACTGAAGTGTAAGAATTCATGCAAGCTAATGACAAGTGTACTTTCTCTGGCAACAAAATCCCTTTGCAGTGTGGACAGAGTCAGTCATTCTCAGTACGCAGGTCACCTCTTGGACCCCAGCAAGCATTTTCGTTTATCCTTCAAAGTTTTATTTATTTATTTATTTATTTTAATACTTATATACCACCTGTCTTCCGGAGGAACTCCGGGCGATTTACAACAAAGACACAAACAAAGGAAACAATAAGAACAATAAAGATAATAATAAACTAAGTAAAACATCATAATAAAACATCATTATTAAACTACAAGAAAAATATTTGGTGTGATGGCGGGGCAAGAGGGAAAAAAATTAACTGTCGCCAAATGCCTCACAAAAAAGCCAGGTCTTTAAGGCTTTCTTAAAGGCGGGCAGGGACTGTGCGAGGCACAACTCACTCGGAGATGGTTCCAGAGTGCAGGGCCAGCCACAGAGAAGGCTCAGTTATGTGTCACGGTTTTCTGAGCCTCCCTGGGCGTGGCCACCCAAAGTGAGAGCGCCCACGACATTCTGGTAGGGTGAGCCTCAGTTGACCTTTGGGAGATTCGCTCTGCCAGGTATTCAGGCCATAGAGGGTTTTATAAATTAAAACCAAGACCTTGAATCTTATTCGGGACACAATGGGTAACCAAAGCAAGCGGGCCAGCACTGGGGTGATGTGGTCATATCGACGCACACCTGCCACCAGTCTGGCCATGGCATCTTGCACCTGCTGAAGTCTCCAAATAAGAGTCAAGGGCAACCCCACATAGAGAGCATTGCAATAGTCTATTCTGGAGATCACAAGCGCTTCCACTACAGTTTTCAGGGAGTCCTCATCCAGATATGGACGAATCTGGGCAATCTGCCGGAGATGGAAAAAGGTGGTCCTGGAAACGGCAGCTACCTGTGCCTCCATGGAGAGAGCCGAGTCCAGGACCACACCCAGATTCCGGACACTGTCCGCCAGCTGGAGGGGAACACCCGTGCAGCCTAGGGAAAGGGCCTCCATATCCAGATGAAGGAGCCCCAAAGAACATGACCTCGGTCTTCTCTGGGTTGAGTTTGAGTCTGTTAGTCCTGGTCCATTCCATGACTGCATCCAGGCACAAGTTGAGGGTCTGTACAGCCTCAACTGCAGAGGTGGAAAAGGAGAGATAGAGCTGTGTGTCATCAGCATACTGATGACAGCAGACCTGATGAGACCTCAACCAACAGCCTCATATAGATGTTGAACAGCTCTTTTCAGCTATTCTTCCATGTGGGTGAACACCAAGATATGAGAGCTAAGCCTGCTTCCTATCTTTGATGGCTGCAAAATCACCCATGCATACACACACACACACACACACACACACACACACACACACACACACACACACACACACACACACACACACACACACACACACACATCCTTCCCCCTATTCTCATTCATTCCCCTCTTACACACATCCCAGACAAAATAATTGCTACCCCTTTGTAAAAGTCCTCAATTAAAATTAGGGTTGAGTTGCTGGATAGCTCAGGGGGTTACGTATCTGGCAGTGGAGTCCCAGGTTTGGAGTTTGATTCCCCCACTGTGTCTCCTTGACAGGGGCTGCACTTGATAATCCATTGGGTCCCTTCCTGCTATTGCCGCTCTGCAGTTCTAAGATGATGGTGAACTCTCTTGGAAAAGCATCAACATACAAGCCAGACTTGGAGATTTGGCATGAGAACAGAAATGGACATAGACATAGACTCTTCTTCACTCCTTCTTAATTTCCTACTGAAGAGATCTTGGAGATTTTGTGTGTGTGTGTTATTTCTTTATATTCAACGCCCCTGTCTCCACCACTGTTTCACTTCACACATCACCTGCAGAACAAAAGCTGAACTAAACATTATGAAGACTGTTTCCATGAAGACACGTACCAGGTAATTTGATTACTATAGCTCTGTTAGGTTTGTGCTTTGAAGTGTTGAGACTTCATTAATGAGCATTTTTTTTCTCTGCCATCCAAACAAAGAGTCTACCTTGTGAGCCAATGACTGCATTCCCTTCTCTTAATCAAGTTCCCTACATGTACATAATGTTCACTTTTTATGTAGAGTCAAGGACCCTTGCAAAAGAATACATAACAGGAATGTTGTCAGCATCTCTTAGACCTGGGGATCTCTCTCTGTGTGTTGTGTCATTAAAATCGTGACCGACTCTTCGTGACTCCATGTCCATAGAGTTTTCTTGGCAGGAATACTGGAGTGGCTTGCCAGTTCCTACTCCAGGCACCTACAGCAGCTGGTATTCCTTGGTGGTCTCCCATCCAAGTAGTAACCAGGGCCGACCCTGCTTAGCTTAACAATTAATCAGGTGATGTTGGATAATATACTTAGGGCATCTACAGTATGTTAGTTTCCTGTATGTCTGTATTAATATAAGAGGCAGAAATTATACATGCATCAAACATCCAGGTATTCTACAGTCCTCTAAATATCTTTTCAGTATAGAATCACAGGTGAAAATGCAACTAGCTAACAGAGAAGCCATTTCTCTTCCCCTTTTACTGCTAGTGCATTCTATTACACATTCTCAGAAACAGCATGCAGTATCTTAAGGCAGCTACCTGGATTCCAGCAGAATGTTAGGCCTCCTTGCTGGGAACCTCTCCTTGGCTCCCTTTCAACAAGACCCCCACTGCTTATTACTGAGGGGCTAGACTGTGCAGATACCATTTTAATTCCCCATAGAGCCCCATAACACAGATGCATCCCAATGGGAATCTCCCATTTTGAACTGAGTGGTGTCAACTATGACAATTCCCTAGCTAGGTTCACTCTCTGTAGCCACTCAGCCAGACTTCCCTTGTTATCCTGGGGTAGGTAAGAGGCACGGATGAGTCCATTGTACTGCTGACAATGCGTCCTGACTTGAACCAAATCGCTCCAGCCTTGCAAAGCATCTGTCACCACACCCACACAAACACTAAACCTTCCCAGTAACTGGTCAAGGCAAGGACTGGTTTTGGTACCACAAACCCCCTAAGACAAACACTCAGGCAGTTGGTTGAAGAGATGTTCATGTTTTATGAAGCAAAAACAGGGAAAGTAAAATGAAAAAAGACAAACGTTTCCACAAACTCACACGAAGGTTTTTAAAATTATTGGAACAAAATGCAGAGATAATCTCAGGCATTTCCAGAATCCACACCAGGAAAAAAGGCTGAATTTATATACCTGATACTCACACAGCTCCAACTGAGCTATGAACAAAGCCCCATCATCCTCCAGATAAAATGCCTGCAACCCCTTTCCTTCTTGCACCCCCATGTGCTGGCAAGCTGACTAACCAGTTTGCTAAATCCCTTTTATACATTAAAGAACCTATGCCAGCCATGTCCAAACTTCGGCCCTCCAGATGTTTTGGACCACAACTCCCACAGTCCTTTGTCATTGGTAATAAAGGCTTGGAATTCTGGGAGTTGTGGACCAAAACGTCAGGAGGGCCGAAGTTTGGACAGGCCTGACCTATTCCAAACCTGTCTTAATCAACATCTTAATCCCTTCCATGAAACAAAAGCACGCTCTATCCCACCTCCCTTCCCACACCTGTAATTTGCAGGTCTTTAGGGAAAGAAGCAGACTTGCAAGAGAAAATGTGGGGGCATTAGATCGTGTTGTTTCTGTTTTGATATCATCTTAGGAAGGAAATCAAATGGTGTCATGTCCCTCTTTCTTCTTAGCTGATATTGACCCTTGCCTTCTTGGTCAGCTTCCAGGGCACTCACAAATAAGTCTTGAAGTTTCTAAATGGATTTTATATCCCACATTCCCCTAATTGCCTCTGTTTCTTCACATCTACCATTTTAAATTATCATAATTAAAGCTGTATTTTTAGGATTTTTTCCCTACTAGTATTTTCAACTGCTGATACAATAACAAACTTGCGGTGCGTCTCTCTCTGTGTGGTTTTGCTATTGATCTCAAAGCTTCTGTAATTTTTACATCCATAAAACTTACTGCCCCGTGGCGCAGTGGTTAAATGCCTGTACTGCAGCTAAAACGGTGCTCATAACCTGCGGTTCAATCCCAGGCAGCAGGCTCATGGTTGATTCAGCCTTCCATCCTTCCGAGGTGGGTAAAATGAGCACTCAGCTTGCTGGGGGGGGGGCAGGGGGGAATGTGTAGCCTGCATACTGTGATTAAACTGTAAACCACCCAGAGACGATTTGAAGTGGTATGGGGCAGTATATAAGCTTTCAAATGATTAAAATAACAGGGGTCGTCTATCTCCCCCATGCTGGTTAACATCTATATAATGCCATTGGCTGAAGTCATTTATGGAGATGTGGGGGTCTGCTGTCATCAGTATGCTGATGACACACAGTTCTATCTCTCCTTTTTAGCCTCTGCAATGGACGCTGTGCAGACCCTTGATCGCTGTCTGGCTGCGGTCATGGAGTGGACCAGGACTAACAGACTTAGGCTCAACCCTGAGAAGACTGAGGTTCTGTTCCTGGGGGGGGGGGGTGACGTGGACAGGTACAGTGGCCCTCTTCCCAGTTTGGGTGGGACATGTCCTCTAGCTGGTTGGAAGAGTGAGGAATCTGGGTGTCGTCCTCAAGGGTGGCCATTTACCAACTTAGTCTTATCACCCAGATTTGCCTGTGCCTTGATGGGGACTCTCTAAGGACGGTAGTGCAAGGGCTGGTCATCTTGAGGATAGGCTACTGTAACACTCTTTACATGGGGTTTCCCTTGACCTTTGTTCAGCGACTGCAGCCAGTGCAGAATGTGGTGGCCAGATTGGTGGTTGCTGCGGCCAGGTTTGACTGCATCTCCCCTATTCTGGCTTGGCTTCATTACTACCCGTTGCCTCCTGAATACGGTTCAAAGTACTGGTTTCAGTTTACAACCCCCCCCATGACTTGGGACCAGAATATCTGGCGGAGCATATTACCCAGCCCACCAGAGCACTGCAGGCCGTCTCGTTTCAGGTCGCAACCCCTTGGGAGGCTCATAAGGCTTCAACATGGACCCAAGCCTTCTCGGTGGTTGGCCCGACATTATGGAACCATCTCCCTAGTGAAATAAGGACTGCAGAGTCCCTCCTGGTTTTTTAAAAATCACCTAAAAACCTGGTTTTTCAAAGCTACTTTCAGCGATCGTTGAGGTTGTAAGGTTGCTAGTTTGTTAAGTTTTTTTTGCTGCCCTTTTCATTGTATGCCAACATCTTTCTTTTCCTGGTTTTTATCTGTACTTTATATATTCTGTATCTATTCCTCTTTGTATGTTGTTCACCACCCAGAGTTCCCTATGGGAAAGTCGGGTAGTTTAGAAATGCACATCATCAATCAATCAATCAATCAATCAATCAATCAATCAATCAATCAATCAATCAATCAATCAATCAATCAATCAATCAATCAATCAATCAGTTTATTACAGTTATACGACCTGTTCCGATACCTGTCAATGAATTCACACACAATACAAAGAACACAGAACATTTTTAAAAAGTAATGATAAAGTTACAGTAACAGAATTCTTATAAAACGATGAATTCTCTCAGAAAGCACATACCGTATATACTCGAGTATAAATCGATCCGAGTATAAACTGGGCCCCCTAATTTAAACCCCCAAAACTGGGAAAATTTATTGACTCAAGTATAAGCCTAGGGTGGGAAATGCAGCAGGGCCTGGCAACTCCTCCTTTGTGAGCTGGGTGTGTGTGTGATGTTTAAAATGACTTTTAGCCACCAAGGCAAGTGCTTGAGTTGGTGGCTAAAAGTCATTTTAAACATTGTTTTAAAATGACCTTTTAAAAAGTCATTTTAAACATGGGGGGGGGTCAGGAGAAGTGGCACACAATGTTTAAAATGACTTTTAGCCACTGACCCAAATTTGCCTCAGTGGCTAAAAGTATTGACCCACATATAAGCCGAGGACCCCTTTTTTTCAGCCCAAAATTAGGGCTGAAAAACTAGGCTTATGCTCGCGTATATACAGTAATCCCTTCGTTCATCAAGATGAGACTCAAGTTATTTGACAGAGTGCCTCCTAGTATGTAAGATAAAAGGTCGAGAACCATTGCCCTCCAAAAATTGCAGCTGCCTTTCCCACACTAAGTACATCTTTGGTATTAGCGGGTCTACGAATGCAGGAGGCAGCCCACTAGAGTGCACTTCAACAGGAAGCACGTCACATCCAGATGCAGCCATAGCGACAGAAATAACGGTCTTCCTAATTGATTTTCCACGACTCCCACATTTTGATGCCTGCACTTAGGGTAAATCTTTGTACTTCCTTTGCTTCCTTTTGGACGTACTCTGCTAGGACACGAAAAAGCAATGACCTTTTGCATTTACCACACTCCCGAGAAAGGCCAAGGTACCATGATTCGCACATTGCTTGGAACAACAAAGAAGGCTGCAACAGCATGAGACAACTAGATGCACAAGTCAGCTTCTCCAGATTATGGGAACCAGTTCAAAATATCTTGTCTAGATCTGAAACACCTTGAGGTACTATACCTTCAGCTTAGGAGTGCAAAACCTCTTGTTTTTTTTTTTAAAAAAAACCTCCCCACGTTCCGATGTATTTATCCTGGCCTTCCACACCACTGCTAAATCCCCCCTTCCCATAGAAGCATCCATGATAGCTGTTTCTAAGTGGTTAATAGAGAGAGAGATAAACAGGGAGAGTGAAGCAACCATGGTCACTGCTCCTGCTCCATTAATGACAGGTTGTCACTGGTAACAGGGGGCAAAGACATTCATCTCTTTCTTGAGCTTCCTCAAAGCAGCCTTCCTTTTCCTTAGTAACTCTGGGGATAATGATAAAACCTCCCCTATGTCACCAATCCCGATCTTCTTCCAACCTCAATGTGTTTATATGGGGCTTTTCTTTGGGAATATAAAGAATACTTCATTCTATTTATTGAAGCTATCTTGACAAGACATCTGAAGAACAAATTATTTGCCTTTGAAAAAAATTCTCACATTCAGACAAGACAGAGAGAAGCAAAATGTATGTCTGTGCTCACACACCTCCTCCCATGCTTCTGCCCTTATGTGTCCAAGCAGAAGTCACTTTCATTTTGTGCAAGCTGCATTGTATGCATTAAAATGTTGTTGGCATCAACATGTTATTTTGTGCAATTTTGCTTTATCTGTGGGGAAAGCTTCTTGTGCTACTTCCCCTCCCTTGCAAAAAATAAAAGAAAATCCTTACAGGGTGAGAATAATTTTGCAGTTCCTTGTTTTTGCAAGAATTTCCACAAGTTTTTTTTCTGATTTGTCTTTTCCATTCCTTTGTCTATTAAGATATACTAGAGAGTTTCCAACATCACCAGCCCTTTCAAATACTGCTTAGTTGTATCTGCTAGTTACATCAGAATAATCCAATCTTATTCGCAAGAATAGGCCGTTCTAACATTCAGGAACTCTCTTGTTTACATCTATGAGAATCCAAATAATTTCTTAGTGACATTAACAAAATATATAACAGATCTGGAGGGGAAAATATTAAATTTAGAGCACTTTCGGTGTTCAAATTGTGATCACTGGGATTCTTTTTCACTTGCCATCAACATGTGAAAACAGAGAATCCCTCTCGGTTCACGACAACTGGTTGCTTTATTTTAAAAAAGCAATGCTTACCTGCAGACAGGCAGGCGCTCTGCCCTGAGGCTTGTTTACATCAACATCTACGAGTTGCCATCCTCCGGTAGCATCTTCATGAAACATCTGGAGGTGAGGAGGGGGGAAAATGCACCTGTCAGAAGCAGTTTATGTGCTCAAAGAGACGGATCAAACCAGTGATGTGTTTTTTTCCTCCCCCTTGAGCATCATTCTGTCCAGAGAGTGTTCTGACGAGTTATTTATTGGAAGATCTCTCTTGCTATTACCGAGAACGCAACCGAGACACTGTCGTTTTATTCTGCTGTAAATATCTTGTGGCATTTGAATTTTGTTAGCAAGAGCTATTCCAAAATGTAGTACATATTTGCCAGAGACAGCCACAGCATCTGGTGGAAGCAGGAAGAAGATCTCAAGTTTTGAAGATTTAATGATAATTAAGTATGTTAAAGAGTGTGGTTAAACTCGGGGGGGGGACATATTGTACTTGGCTTTAGCATGTAATAAATCAGTTTTACAAAAGGTGACCACACAACACACATGGATGTGTAGTTCTTTCCCCCTAGGAAGCATGATTTGTGTTTGGAAAGTGAGGCGTTTTACGGGGCAGCAAGAGCACTGCTTATTTTTACTTGCTTGTTAATGTTAAATCAATTCAGCTTGAATTATTTTGGCACATGTAAATACCCTTGTCAGTGGGTTTTGCCGCTCCCACTACTCACTGGTGTGCCTTTCCTCTTGCCCACACTGTCTGCCTCATTCCCCACCCACACCACATCCCCAGCCCGTGTGTGTGTGTGTGTGTGTGTGTGTGTGTGTGTGTGTGTGTGACTACAAAATTAAAAAATAAACAAACCCAGCTTCCATGGCTTGTTGCTGCTGATTGCTACTTTGAACAGATGAAGGCTGGAGAATGTGCCAGGGAAGCAAGCTAGCTCATTTCTGGAGGAGAGGAGCTGGTGCCAGGTGGCTATTTGCTGCTGCTGCTGCTGCTGCTGCTGCTGCTCCCTCCCTTCCTCTCTGCCATGAGTTCAATGTCTGTGGAACCCCTTATGCTGAGATGCTCCCTCTGCACTCAGAAGCATCCGCTTGGTGTGTGTGCATGTGTGCATGCACACACGTTCTTTCTCTCTCACAAACACAACAAAAGAAAGGAGGGGGACTTGAGGAACTTTTCAACTCCCTGCCTGACTCTCTGTGAATCAGCTTGTTTAAAGTGGGGGAGGGGGGGAAGGGAGGGAAGCATGAAAGCACACTAAGCAAAAGCACGCTGCCAAGATATGCAAAAAAGGATAAGGCTTTTGGAGGATGCTTTTTGATGAGACACACAAAGACCGACCCCTCAGATTAAAGGATTTCCCAAGGGCACACCAACCCCCTGAAAAAAATAACATTACTATGTGGCTCTAAACCAATTCCAAAAGCCCTGACCCCTCTCCCGATTCATTTCCATAGTGCAATCACACTCTTAGTCTCAAAGACGCCATTTTTTAATGTTTCTGAAGTATTTTAAAACTGTTTCTTAATGCTGTTACACTTTGATGTAGGTGAGATGTTTCTTTTAAAGATTCAGGTACTGAGAAATAAACAATGCAAGGACAGCTCCATCTTTGGCTGATTTTAGGAAGAGAAACCAGCATCAGGATAATGAAGACAGCTAATTCTAAATGCAACTAAAAGGCTTTTCATCGCATTTCCCCCATCAGCAGAAAATAATAAAATGGCAGTAAATGTCTAGCTAAAACAGTAAAGGACCTTTAATGAATGGAACTTACATGATGAGTAAACACTATAGAATGATCTTGGCCAAAGTATTGTGATAGTCTAGTTTAACTATAAGAGCTATATGGAAGCTCTGTTCTAATTCCACTAGGAATGATTTACATAAATAGAACTTGGAAGTGTTAACAGTACCTACTCTGAACACAATCAGAGATACATCTCCAGGATGTTTTTTGTGCCTGATAATCTTTGCTTTTGATACTTTCATTTAACATTACCTTCTTTGCCCCCCTTCTCTCTCTTACATGAAGGAGGAAAGTTAATAGTTTGTTTCATATACCTAGAGGAATTCAAATTCCTTCCTTCCTCAAGTGGCAGTCTCTCAAGACAGTTGAATTATCAGAGAGAATGTATCTGATATAATTAGGATGGGCTGTACAGTATATTGTTGGTGAATGACAATGTTAAGAATACAGTAACTTTGGACTGTGCAAGCTTTGAAATCATCTAGATCAGTGTTTCTCAACCTGTGGTTTCCCCAGGTGTTCCTGGACTGCGACTCCCAGAAACCCCTTCCAGCACAGCTAGTGGTGGAGGCTTCTGGGAGTTGCAGTCCAGGAACATCTGGGGACACACTGGCTGAGAACCACTGATCTAGATCATCTGGATCCAATACTTTACTGCTTCCTTCAATGCAGAAGAGATATATAAACTTCCTAGTATGTAAAAACTTCATAATGCGATGGAAAAGGGGCAGTAGGACAAGGAAGGAGTCATGCCTAAAAATGCATTGATGCAATTTAAACATTTAGGTGATATCTACCTGTGTAGTAGCTGTTGAAGTAGTACTGCTTCTAGATCCCCACATCTGTTGGAACTGCACACGTATTTCAGCAAATGTTTCAATGATGACAGCAATAAATACATTCTGCAAAATAATTATATATCTATATGTAAAAACCCAAGTGACTCACAATGAAACTTAACATGCAGAATAAAGGAAAGTGGGGAAAAGCTCAATGTAGCACGTGTTTTCTAAGTAAATATGACAGACTCTCCTCTACTGTACCTTAACAAGCCAAGCAAGAAAGAAAATTAATGTGATGAAATAGAAGTATGAGCGCCATCGGGGGAAGCTGTCAATTGCTCGGTACATCAGGAAGACCCACCCTTCTTGGGAAGCAGCTTCATACACTGTAAATATGCTGGTACCTACAAGTGGAAAATAGAATATGCACTGAATGATCATTAAAAGAAGCATTTTCAAACTGAGCAGTCATCAGCCCTTCATTTTCCTTTCTTTCAAAGAAAGAGCAACTACATGTCACATTCATTATTCCTACAGCTGGCTTTTAGTTGTTGCAATATCATAACACTTGATCCTTAAGAGATACATATAAATCTGTATATGTCAATGTATTCCAAGGGCTTCAACATCTCAAATAATGATTTGGTTTTATTTCATTAGTTAAGTGATATCTCAATGAGTATTCATGTGTACGTGTGTAATTCCTGTTGTTTAAAGGCACTTAAACATAATCTGCAACTAATATAACAATAATCATTACACTTGGTGCTGCAGAAGCCTAGCTGCTTGATTCTATCTCAGAATGGAAACAACTATTTTAATTTACATTTTCATGGAAAAAAAACTAAGTCTTTTCAGCATGCATGAGAAATAAACGGAAAAGAATGCTTTTTTATCTTAACAGAATTTAAAATATGAACTCAATGGGATCATTGCAGAACTAAAGGGGATGTAACTGGTTCAATTACTAAAATGAAGGCTGCATTTGAAAAAAAGTTGGAATTTTACGGCACATGGTTGAGCAAGGCCACACATACTAAAACATATGCTTTTAGAATTTCTACAGTTCAAAAGGCATTTGGCTGCTGAAATCATTTTTCATTCAATTTAATTATATTATTTTCAACTACAGTTTTTTCTACACACATGCATACACAAAATATTAACATTTATTTCTTTTTCTCTCCTGCTGTAACAACTTCTTAAAATTTATGTCAGAAAGAAATAAGTGGAAGTCTCCCTCAGACACTGGGAATATGAAATGAAAATATTACAATGCAATATACAATACAATTTGTGATTGTTGGGATGTTAGGTCATAAAAATGGGTAGATTGGATATTAGAACATTTAACCCCACCCAAATACTTTTTTCAAGTGTAAAGAGAACAATCTGAAATTATTCATTTTTTTCTTTCATGTTGACATATGAAAAGCAGCATCTGTTATTCTAGAACATAAGACGTTTTTAAATTGCTACTTGGGACTTGCTTCTTTTCATTTTGTGTCTTTTTGTCTGCTTAAGGAAGCTGCCTTACCTAGAGTGAATGGAAGAAAAGATCTAACAAACTGTTCTGAAGGTGAGACACTCCTGTAATGATGGCTTATCTATTGCAATTTCTCCATCAGTTCTGTCTCTAGATCCTAAAGAAGAGCACCCTCCTGACATACAACCGTTCATATTGTACGAGCATAATTAAATACAGTAGGTTTTTATTTCTGGATATGTAGGCAGACTTTGAAGCTTCAAGGTTTTAATTACTCTTAATTATGATGTCAAAGAAATCACTAGGGATGTTTTGCGAAGCCTTGCAGTTCCCTCCCAGAGAAAGTTCAACAGCTGTTACAGAAAAACAAATGCAAAATTTGGAAAACAGCAGATATGTACATATACATATGCATCTCTGTTCTTCTATAAGCAAGTAGGTGGGTGCATGTGTACACACACACACACACACACACACACACACACACACACACACACATGTGCATGTGTGTCTGTCTAAGAGAGACATATATAAGAGTAAGGGAAAGGGGAACTTTTCTACATTTACATTCAGGGATGGGCAACTATTTGGACAGTCAAGGAACTATGGACACAAAAGGGCTGAAGAGGAAAGGGGAGAAGAGAAGAGGAGAGGAGAGGAGAGGAGAGGAGAGGAGAGGATGGTACAGTGGTTCCTATGCCATATTTTAGTGGAAAATCACTCTCGTTTGGGAGTATAATCCTTGTGTGTCTGTGTAGGCATATGAACACTGAGATTATAGAACATCCTGGAAGGTAAGGAAGCCCATGTCCCAATTAGAACAAATTAAAGAAAAACAAGAAAATGCCAGAAATTACCTACAACTATACTATATAATACTCCTGTATGTGTTCAGGCTGGTTAAATCAAATATGACAGGGAGACTCTTCTTGGGAAACATAGGGTATAACAGCTCTATGGGCACAGCTCATTACAATTTCTGGCCTGGAGCTATAAAAGCTCATTATCACTCACTGAAACTAATAGGACGTCTTATGCACAAGGGGAAGTGCAATATCTCTGCACAAATGCAGGAAAAGGGACAACCCTATGTGAGATGTACTGTTGGCCACATGGTAGATATAAACATGATTTTTATAGTTCATTAACATAGATGCATACTTCCTGGAATCACATTGTGGTTGGTTTGTTTTTTTCAAGGCACACAATTCTAGAAGTGTTCCCGTGTATAAGCAAAACAGGGGGGAAACTTTTAAAAAACTAAAATTCTTACTAACACACAAAACCAAGAAAAGCACCTTGGAGCTAAAAGCATGTATGAAATTATCTGGAAGTTGAGTCATGGTAACTGGACTTCTTTTTGTTGAAAGACCGAAACGTTTCGCTGCTCATGTAAACAGCTTCATCAGTATGAAGAAAGCTGGTTGCGAGTTCTTCATTTATAGTTCACTTGGCCTCTTGTCACCCTGGTCTGAAATAGGCTCATAGGATGAACAATGGCCTGAATAGGCTCGTTAGGTGGACAACAGTATCAATAGCCTTAAGATGAACAATGGCCTAAGGTTCTGAAACCCGTAAAGTATGGGTCGTTAGCTATGACCTTGGTGGTGAAGGCTTTTTGATTTCTCTGGGTATTGTTGAAAAAACATCCTGATAAGTAGTAGATAGACTGTGCTTGAGGCCCCCACTTCTGTTGAGAGAGGGGTTTTCAATACTCACATGAATGGCTTCCCTGACCCCTCTCTTGAACCACCTATCTTCTCTGTCTAGTGTCTAATATGTGTACATCCTTTTCTTTGAATGAGTGCCCTTTGTCCTTCAAGTGGAGGTATACTGCTGATTCTGGTCCTGAGCTGTTACCCCTCCTATGTTGGGCCATCCTTCTGTTTAATGGCTGTTTAGATTCTCCAATGTAGAGGTCTGCACGCTCCTCACTGCATTGGTCCGCATATACTGTATTGCTCCTTTTTTGTTTTGGTATCAGGTCCTTTGGGTGGACAAGTCTCTGTCTTAGTGTGTTTTTGTGTTTCAAGTAAACAGGAATGTGGGGGGTTGCCAAAAATCCTTTTAAGCTTTTCAGACACCCCAGCCATGTAGGGAATGACTAGGTTCTTCCATCAGGTCTGTGTCTCAGGCTGATCCCTTGTTCTTCTGAGTCAGCACACTGCTTTGTTGAAGGCCCACCTTGGATATCCACAGGTCTTAAGTGCTGTCTTCAGATGCCTGACTTCCTTCTTCTTGGCTTCTGTGGAGGTGGGGATGCTCTCTGCTCTGTGGTTTAGGGTCCTGATGTCTCCTAATTTGTGTTGTAATGGATGGTGGGAGTCAAACAATAAGTACTGATCTGTTTGGATGGGTTTCCTGTAGAGTTCTATTCCCAGGCCACGATCGGGACTGATGATGCCTGCACAATCCATGAAAGCCAGCCTGTTGTCTCGGGTGTCTCCCCTAGTGAACTTAATATTAGGGCCCACCGCATTAATGTGGTCTGTAAAGGACTGTACTTCCTGAATCTTGATTTTTCACCCAGGTATTATCTACATACCTGAACCAGTGGGATGGTATTGTCCCTGGGAAGGTGTTGAGTGCCTTCTTCTCCACTTCTTCCATGTATAGGTTTGCAACAGTTGGTGGCACTGGGGAGCCCATGGCACAGCCATGCTTCTGTCTGTAGAAGTCCCCTCTGTACATGAAATATGTGGTGTTCAGACACAGGTCCAGGAGCAGGCATATCTGGTCTGGATTGAGGCTGCTTCTGGAGGTGAGGGTGCTGTCTTCTCTTAGTCTTCTCTTTAGAGTTGTTAGGGCATTGGTGGTGGGAATGCTGGTAAAGAGAGATGTATTGTGGGACCTCAGTACCCGGGAAGGGCCTGAGGGAGGGGGGAAGGTTTGGGGGCTTTTTAAACGTTCCCCCCTTTCCCCAAGCCCCAGGCTCCAGCTGATTGGTGTTGGGGTGGGGAAACAAAAGGTTTTTCTCTCCCTCCCCAGCGCCAATCAGCTGGAGCCCAGGGCTTGCCTCCAGAGGTATCACGTTCCACTTCTCCCCACCCCCCCAGGGTGCTGGTAAGTGGTGTGTGATGCTAAAAGGGCTTCCGGCCGCAGAGCCGGGGGCTAGGCTCCGAAAGCCCTTTTTAAAGATTGCCCACCACCCACCCGCACCTCCCGGGGTGCTGGGAAGCGGCACACTATGTTTAAAATTGTGCCCCCCCCGACCTGCAGCTGCATATCGGGGATTTTCAATGATCGCTGGTCAGGTGGGTCCCTAACCCCCACAATAGACAGGGGGGTTACTGTACCATGGTTTCATCTGTATCCAGTTTCATCACCCTGACTTTAGAAACAAACGCCTCTGAATTTTGCACTTGTTCACCTTAAGGCTGTTGATACTATTGTCTATCTAATGAGCCTATTCAGGCCATTGTTCATCTTATGAGCCTATTTCAGACCAGGGTGACAAGAGTTCAAAGTGGACTATAAGATGGAGGACTCACAACTAGTTTTCTTCAGACTGATGAAGCTGTTTGGATGAGCAGCAAAACGTTTCTATCTCTCAAGAAAAAGAAGCCCAGTTGCCATGACTCAATTTCCAGATAAACTCACCTGGATGACTGAGAATCTTCACAGACATGCATGAAATTGTTTTGAACTGCTTATCTAACATAGCAATATTGCATGGTAAACCCGATGAATACATTCTTTAGGAACTTATTTTGTCTCTGCCGAGGAGTGAGTCCATACAAGAGAACCATGGTTTGAGAAATACAGACCCAGGAAGCACAAGTGTGACATTGTCAGTAGAGTTCTGCATCCCTTTCTTTCCTGCCTGTCCTGTTCATCAAATAGTTTCTCTCCTGCAATCTATTCAGCAGTGCAACATGACTTGTACTGAAGCCTGGCAAGCTTCTACGTCACAACTGGTTCTTTTGTATTTCTCTTACACCTGGAACGATAACAGAATCACCTTTCAGGAAGCTACTGGACCACAACTCCCTGGACACTGGCTATGCTGTTTAGGGCCGATGGAAGTTGCAGCAATGTGGCTCCTAAAGAGCCCTATGCTAGTTATTAGAGATGGGCACGAATAGAAAAAATGACGTTTCGGTTTTTCATTTCCGTTACCGGACCCGATTCAGTTCGTTTCCGTTTGTCGTGACATTTTTCAAAAAACTTCGTTCCGTTTGTTCGTTTATTCGTTCTTCGTTTTGTGTGTAGTGTAGTGTGTGTGTGTGTGTGTGTGTGTGTGTGTGTGTGTTGTGTGTGTGGTGCTTGTGCAACTGTGGCTGGGGGAAACAGTGGGCTTAATCTTCCTTCCAGCCACTGTGGGGTGGGGGAAAGAGCTCCCCCAGCAAGCGCCTCTCAGCTGCTCTGCACTGGCCCCAAGCCAGCGCCTCTCGTGCTCAGCTGGTTTCCCTGCACCCCTGGAAAGGAGGTGCAGGAAGCCAGCAAGGAGCAGCTGAGAGGTGGGGTGGGTGGGGAACATAAGTTTCCCATAGGAGAGGGGAATAATAGTTTAAAATGTCTCCTACCTGGTGCTGGTCCGGGTAGCGCTTAATCGCAGTATAAAAAGAAAAAACAGCCAATGACGGTAGCGCTTGGTCAGCACTCGGCAATTAAAAAAAAAAGAGCACCAACAGGGCGCCAGGGGTGGTCTGGTTGGAACCCTAATACCTTTAAAAACATAATAAAAATCCCCAGCTCTGACGGTGCCGCAGGGGCCGTGTGGTGGGCGCTGAAAGAAAACAAAAACAAAAAACAAAAAAGCCCCGCGCTACAGAAACCCGGAAGTGAAAGAAGGGCCCGCCCAGCCCCAGGGGACACACAGTGGGTGCTTGAAAAAATAAAAATTATGGGGCCCCAGACGTGCCCTGGTCAGCACCCTAAAATCATAAAATAAATAAATAAATAAATAAATCAAACCAAGCGTGGACGGGGCCCCAAGGGCAGAGCAGTTGCTTTTAAGAAAAACACACCCGCACTACAACTGTAGTGCGGGCCAGGAACCCGGAAGTAAATGGTTCATCAGGAGGGGGGAAGATAAGTTACAGGGATCCCTCTTTTCCCCCATCCCTGGGGAGGGGGGAAGAGAGGACTCTTTAACTAATCTGCTCCCGATCACAGCGCTGAGCGCCCGCTTGGTGCTGTCATCAGGAGGGGGGAAGAAGATTAGTTTAAAGAGCCCCCTTATCCACCCCACCCCATGGGGAGGGGAAAAGAGGGGGCACTTTAAACATTTTTACTGGTGCCAGTGGCAGTACCCCCTCTTTCCCCCCACCCCATGGGGAGGGGGGAAGGGGGATGTTTAAACTAATCTCCCCCCTCCCAATGGGAAACCTATTTTTCCCACCCCACCTCTCAGCTGCGGAGCTTTCACCTTGCGGAGCTCCTGCATTAGCCACGGGGCCATTTTCAGAGAGGTCCTGCCGCCCTGCCATGGGCTGGACCCCTTCTCAAATGGCCCGTTTGGCACAAAGGGGTCCCCCTAGTGCCAGCCGGATCATTTTTGAAGGGGTCCAGCCGATGACAGCTCGGCAGGATCCCACTGAAAGAAGGGCACTCCAGAGGGTCATAAACACTGCCCGTCCTCTTCCTCCTTTGGCAGAGCAACTGCATTGGCCATGGGGCCTAGAATTTTCAGAGAGCATCCTGGCCACCCTGCCATGGCAGGGATACTGGACCTCTTCTCAAATATAAAGAACCCGTTTGGCACAAAAGGGGTCCCCCTAGTGCCATTTTGTAATTCGGATAATTTTGAGCAATTTTAAAGAGTTTTTAATATTTTTTTGAAGGGGTCTTAGAGCCGATGACAGCTCGTTGGCAGGATGACAATAAAACCATTCTGAAAATCGCCCCATCACCCGTGCAGATCTCCTGCAATGGACACAGGGCCATTTTCAGAGAGGTCCTGCCCCCCTGCCATGGGCTGGACCCCTTCTCAAATGGGCCGCTTGGCACAAGGGGGTCCCCCTAGTGCCATGCCGGATCATTTTTGAAGGGGTCCAAACAGGCTTTATCAAAGGCAGACAAATGTCAGACACTGTAAGAAGAGTCTTGAATGTTCTTTATGAGATGGGAAGATCACAGGAAAAAGCATGCATTTTGTCTCTAGATTTATTTAAAGCCTTTGATTGTGTCCAATGGCCTGCGTTAAAACTTTTATTAGTGAAATGGGGACAGCTCGGAAAAATTACTGAAAGTGTAATAAACCAACTCTATTCTCATAGTACCTCATCAATCATTGTCAATGATGGGATGACAGAAAAAATTACCCTAGGCCATGGGAGGAAAGACTCTCAAAATGGCCTTCAGGGATGTCCTTAGTCGCCATTCGGGTTTTGCATAGTGATCGAGCTACTAGCTAATGCACTGAAAATGGGAGGACCAACTTATTAAAGGCATGGGTAGGGGAAGGCAATCCAAAAATCAGTTTATTTGCGGATGACGCTTCCTTAACAATAAAAAATCCGGTAGAAAATATATTAAGAATAAAAGCTCCATCTAAAGGAGGGCGGCGTGAAACAACCGGATTATGTGTCAACTGGCAGAAATCAGAAATCAGCTGCTTTTCAATCAGGAAAATCGAGACCGGAAGAGATCTCCAATTACGAACTGAAAATTTGCAAATGTATAAAATACCTAGGGATACTTTTAGGGCAAAGACATTAGCAAAACGAAAGAAACGAAATTTTCTTGCAAAAATAAAGGAAGAGATTAGAAATAAATTACGTTATACTCCAAATTAAACTTATCATGGTTTGGTAGAATAGCAATGGTAAAAATGAAAATACTTCCTAAAATTAATTTTCTTTTTAGAATGTGCCCTATTCAATACACATAAATTGAAATTAAAGTCTATCAAGATCTTATAAATAAATTCTGCAATGGTGGAAAAA
Organism: Phrynocephalus guinanensis; assembly: GCA_037367245.1. NCBI lineage: Eukaryota > Metazoa > Chordata > Lepidosauria > Squamata > Agamidae > Phrynocephalus > Phrynocephalus guinanensis. The sequence goes on from CM074736.1 coordinate 25,446,740, forward strand.
AAGCAAGATTAAATAAAAGCTTATGTACAGATCTCAAAAAGAGGGAGAGTATAGGCTGATACCTAATCTTAGAATATATTACATACAGCTAATTGCAGCTTAGTTCCCTGGGGGAAATACTACTGTAAACCTCGAATAATCTAATATGGTTCAAACTTCACCATCAGAGGAACTAAATGAAGACCATAAATAAATATGCCATTTTAGTTTTTCCCCCAAAAAAGGAAAAGTTACCCAATTAAAAACCTCTTCTAAGTTCCCTATTGCTCCAGGGCTCAAAAAGTATGGAAAGAAATTTGATACAGGAAGGCTCCCCTCCTGCTGGCTTCGGTGATCGATCAGATAAATTTCCCCACGAACATGAAGAAATTGGGAGACTTATTTAAATTAAGGAAAGTGGCAAGTTGTTAAAAGATTGGATTAAAAAGATGACATCAAAACAAGAAATTAAACGTATTCTGCAAACTCAGGAATTGTCCTGGTTGAATTACGCTCAGTTAGAAAGCATGGACGAAAGAATGGATTAGGAGAAATACACAACTTAGAGGATATACAAAACTTTGAGAAATTTCTCTCTCAACTTATGAATTAGAGAAAGGAAATACAGGGAAAGGAACAGTTGCTAAATTATGTTAAAATAATTCAAGATTCATTTGAGAATAGGGAACAGGACACAATAAGAGAGCTATGGAAACAAGACATAGAGCAAAGAAATAAATAATGACCTCCCCAAAAGAACTTGGAAGTTTGGGGATTCTACGGTTTTTATCAGTCAGTATGCAAGAAAACTACTTCAAACTAGTTTTAAGATGGGTATATTGACTCCAGTCAGAATGAATAGAATGAATCCCAAATATTCTGAGCCTGCTACCAGGGATTGAAAAAAAGGTTTTGTACTTATATTTTTAGCTGGTGGGAATGTGAAATAGTTCAAAGTTTTGGCAGAGAGATTATTGAGGAGATAAGAGAAATAATACAAATTTTGATATTAAATGTGACACCTGGAAATTGCTTTGTTATCATTACCAGCTATTAATGAATATGAGTGTCTAAATTTAAAGAATTAATAGCAAATTTTTATGACTTTGGAGCTAGACTGATTATTTTAGGAACTGAAATTGAAATGTTTCCCTAAAAATTGCTGAATATTTCTTAAAAAAGTGTGGGACATAGTTTTAAATGAAAAACTATCTTGTAATATAAATGTGTTTTATGATGTGAAATTTCCGAAAAAAGGATATTTTCTATGATGTTTAGTGACTGGGGCCAATTTATAGATCATGTATTAGTTTAAAAGGGAGTAAGGGGATACAACCAACTGCCTGCCCAACACAGTTCTCCCGTAAAGGGCCTTATATAGAAGCCTATTTAGGAAAGAAGATGAAGAAGAAAGAGAAGATGCCAGAATGAACCGGACGGTCTCTCAAATGGGCAGCAGTTAGGGGGCACTTTGTATCTGGGCTTGTATGTATTGTTTTAATGATTTATGTCTTTATTGTCTATTACTGTTTTTTTTTAATTGTTTATGATTCTTATAGTGTCTTTAGGTTCCAGTAATAAATTCTTTAAAAAAAAAAAAATGAAGGGGTCCAGTGCTTTGACAGGTGCTCGGCAGGAGGTACCGAAAATGGCCCCGTTTGCCCGTGCAGAGCTCCTGCATTGGCCATGGGGCCATTTTCAGAGAGGTCCTGCCGCCCTCGCCATGGGCTGGAAGATTTCTAAAATGGCCTTCTTGGCACAAGGGGGTCCCCCTAGTGCCAGTCGGGTCATTTATGAAGGGGTCCAGCCGATGACAGCTCGGATACAATTGGGGTCCCACTGCTAAAATGGCCCCGTTGCCAGCGTGGAGCATTTTCAGGGGCAGCGAGAGGGGGCTCCGATCCAGCCTCTCAAACTGAGGAGATGGGATCTCAGCCCCCCTTCCTTACCGACTTCCCCCATGGAGCCTGACAGCCCTGCGCCGGCGGGCTGTCAAGCTCCATGGTGGATTGGAGGGCGGCGAGAGGGGCTGGGGATCCTATTGTCTCTCCGCGCAGAGACCGGATCTCAGCTCCTTCTCAATTATCGAAGCCGGAAGCCGGAAGATTAAGGACCATCAGGCCAGCAGCAGGCATCTGTTGGAAAAAATAGCAGCAGGTAGGATAGTGGAGGACTTAGAAGGGCAGGCAGGCCAGTAAGGGAAAACGAACAGAATCAAGAAATTTAGCTAGTAAATACTCAGCCCCCAAAGGGTGGGCTTATGCTGCTTTCGGTTCGAGCCTGGACTCTATTTCTAGAGACCGTCCAAACGGTCGTTATTCGTACCGTTACGTAACGGTAACGGATAACGGTAACGACAAATTGGTCGTTTCGTGCCCATCTCTACTAGTTATAGACAAATTTCATAGCTGTGCCCTAAGAAAAGAATCTAATAGCTTCTCTCCTATCAGAAGCTAGATCCAAATCTTGCAGTTATTTGAAAGGCAAGAAAATATTTCATGTTTGGGTTTTGTGCCTCTTCAAATGGATAAGAGCATCAGCTGAGGGAATATCTGTATGTTATTCACTTACAGCCAGATTGCCTAGAAAATACCAAATGCTCAGAAAACAGAACTGTACCACACCGAATAGATCCAATTACTGTTCAAATTCACACCATGCACTGATAGGCAGCTTGGTTGACCATCTGTGTCAATTGCCATTGCTGTTTTTCAGGCAAAAAAGGTTTGAGTAAGGCTACCTACAGCACTGTAGTTCAGTACATCCAGGGCTCATAGGGTCATAGCACTAGTACATTTGGACTAGCAGGGAAGAAGATGTTGACTCCTGCTAGCTTCTTTGTTCCCTCTGAGCTGATCTGCAACACTAGCAGAACCTTGGGGGCAGGATGAGTTTCTAATATGGTCTAGTTGTTAGAATACTAGAACATGAATCAGATGCCCTGGGTTCAAACCAACACTCAATTTGAACCAGATGACGCACAATCTCTCAGTATAACCTGTATCACAGGATAATTGTGAGCATTCACTGGGAAGCAGGTCAAGCAATAACACTGCTTTAAGTTCATTGGAAGAAAACAGATACTTCTCAGTCTGAATCTCTCTCTCTAATAAAAGTTATCTAGGTTATCTCTCTCTCTGTTACCATCCCTTCAAAGTATTTTATGATGGCTTGATTCTGATCAGGCAACGAAGACCATTTGTTTTATTTAAAAAAGGAAAAGCAAAGTGTTCTACTTATATACCTCCCCATACTACTTCAAGTAGTCTCTGGGCGGTTTACAGTTTTAATTACAGTATGCAGGCTACACATTGCCCCCCCTCCAGCTACTGGAGGGGTACTCATTTTACCGACCTCGGAAGGATGGAAGGCTGAGTGAACCTTGAGCCTGCTACCAGGGATTGAACCCCAGGTTTTGAGCACAGTTTTAGCGGCAGTACAGGCATTTAACCCCTGTGCCACGGGGCTCTTAAAAAGACCTGCTTTTCATGGAAACTGCCAAAACTATTTTGTTGATATGGATAGACACAGCTGCACACATTTTGGGGCTTTCAAAAAACAAAAAACAATCAGATCCAAAAAACAAACAAACAACAACAAAACAAAGCTGAAAAGGAGGATGACATGATGAGTGTCTAGATTTCAAAATTTACAACACAAATTTCCTTTTCCTAGGCTTTGGAATTATCTCTCATATTTTAGACATCTGCTTGACCATGTTTCCCTTATAAAAATGTGAGTATTTCTTCTAAAAAGAGTGACTGTTTTTTTTGAAAAATGAAATAATTGGATATAGGATGTGTAGTTTATGATGTGCAGATTTCCGATATGTCCTTCCAAGGAGAATGTTATGTTTAATTAGAAAATAAATGAAATAATCATTATCTTCCCATCTCCCACCTAATTTACATCCTCATCCTCATCATTCTAGCAGTTGCAGATCTCAGAAATAACACTGTCAGAGCTACAAAAAACAGCATTATTAGAAACAGTGTCCATACTGCACCAATATTTAACAGATATTTAAGTTTTTTTAAAATTGCATCTGTTAAATAATACCAGTCAATGCTTTAGTTTAATAATAATAATAATAATAATAATAATAATAATAATAATAATAATAATAATAATAATAATAATAATAATAATAATATAAGCTACAGAGCTGGAATCTCAGCCAACATAAACACCATTGTTTTCAAAGCAGACAGCTATATGGGAAAGTAAAAAATGAAATGAAATGAAACTTCCCTCTCACTCCAGCGTACTATAATGTACAGTACTGTATATGATACTGGATTTTTAAATTTCATGAGCACCACTAGGTGGTGATCATGTTCTTTGTGCTTCGTAGATGCAAAGACGATGGGAGCACCTACCAAAAAAAATTGAGTAAAGGATAACTTTTGATTGTTCTGCTATTTTGAAATGATGGGAAATTCTCTAATTCTGCTCTTCCAAAATATTTCAAAATATTTAGCACATCTAATAAAGCAATTTCAGCCATTTACAGAAATAACTGTCAGTCCTACAGCTTTTGTCCATCTCAAATTAGATCGGAAAATTGAACTGCTAAATGAAATATCTTGCAAATCAGAAAACATTTTCACAGCAGAAGTAACCACTTCTACCTTTTGAGTTACCTTTTGAGTAACTGGAGCTTTAAAAATTCCCAACATAGTTTAAAAGCACAGGATTGCCAGATAACATTACAAAAGCTGTGACTGATTTTTTTTTCTTTTGAATGTCAGCATAGAAGAGCTAGGACTGTGGGAGTTGTGGTCCAAAACATCTGGAGGACCAAATTTTGGGCAACACTGCATTACTGGCATCACAATTCCTATAGATCACAGTAATATGGCCAAAACATCTTATGCAGTGTACATTATTCCTGCTTTTTAAAAACAAACACAAAATATTTCAGCCATGTGCTTTCTTTCAGTTACTACTCCTCTAAGAAAACAAGAAATTGTTATTTGTTAGGCAACAAACAAATAGCCTCAAAGGTAGAAGAGAGAGAGAGAGAGAGAGAGAGAGAGAGAGAGAATCAGAAATATCATGACAGTTGATTGGGGAGGTGTTATTGTGGGTAAATACACAATAATCTTTTCCTAGTACTAATATTCCCAGTGGCAGTTTAGAAGAGAAAAGGGTTCAGTGAACTGAAGAATTTTTCACACCTTTCAAACTGCACCATCTGGATCTTTCACACCGAATAGCAATAATGCAAAATATAAGGGCAGCTTTCTCTAAATACTGTGCACAGCACATATGCTACATAAGGAGGAGGGGAAAGGCTTTAGTCTACAAATTGCTTTTTTGTGTGCCACCTGCTACTTTGAGGGTGAAGAAACAAGGAAAGAGGACTACACAAAGGCGCTTATAAAAGAGGGAAGAGTCCTCAGCTCCAGCCACAAAGGTGAGGAGTGGAGACAAAGCTAGGTAACAGAAGAATAAGCAAGCCAAAGGGAAGAAAAGCCCTTTTGTTATTTATATAATATATTGATATAAAGCCTTTAATTCCTCAAGGATTCAGAGGACAGCCAGGAATTTTATATTATTAAAACAAAAAGAAGCAGAACATTAAAAAACAATAGTAATTCCCTAACATCCTATAAACCATTAAGAAGACAAGTAACATCAACAAAAACTGTCATAGCAACAACTTTGTCTGTATTCAGGTTGAAGTTGAGGGATTCATGTGCACGATCTAATACAAAATTATTTGCACTAGATAACAACAGAAAATAATTATGCAGTAAAGTAAAAGTCATATATGCAGGGCCTCTTGCAAATCCAAAGGAACAGTTTATATAATCAATAGATACCCTAAGATGGAATCAATGAACCATACGTAGAGACAGCCAATTTGCAAATCTAATTTTTCAGCTGTTGGTTGTAGCTCACAGATTGTTGGTTGGTTAGTTTCTACACCATGCTACTTGGTGGCACTGCCTCTACTCTGGGTGTTTCCAATGGTAAAATAAACATGGATAACATAACTATACCACACCCAGATTAAAAAATATATAAGAATATAATGTAAAAGCAGAACAACACAACTAAAAACTCAAGATGGAGTCAATGGGCAAAATGCAAACTCCAAAATAACATGGTCAAAAATAAGACTAAGTAACAAAGTATTATAGAGGGAGTGTATCCAGAAACACTTCCATTTAAGATGATATGAAAACAAATCCACTAAGATTTAGTTCCTCTTCCTCTTAAAAGCTAGAGAACAGCATGACACACATCTTAAGCAAGGTGTTGTAGAGTCAGGGCCTTTTTACATGACCCCTAAACTCTGCCGCAAATGGCTCCCAGCTCCGGAGCTTAAAATTGTTTACCCACCAGCTCCGGAGTTTACTGAAAATTAAGTGCGACCACGCCCACCTAAGCGCGTCCCAGAGCACTGTTCATGTACCTGCTCTCCAAGGGTGAAAAATCTTGATGCGGATGTGCCGGGCTCTCCTCGCTTCTTTTTGCTGTTGTTTTTTTGCCTCCCGCCCCTTTAAGAGAACGAATCACAACGACGGGGCAGCGTCCACCGGCACCAGAGGTAAGCCTGCATTCTTTTGTCCCTTTTTTTCTCCCTCCCCTCACGCAGCCAGCAGCCAGGAAGTGCGGAGGGGTGGGGACGCACGAGGAGCGATAAACCACTAAGATCTCTGGTCCGAATTTAAGTGACCAGCGGATCTTAGGGGTCGTGTAAAAGCGCCCTCAGTCTAGACCAGCGGTGGTGAACCTTTGATACTCCAGATGTTTTGGACCACAACTCCCACAGTCCTTTGTCATTGGCAATACAGGCTTAGAATTCTGAGAGTTGTGGTCCAAAACATCTGGAGTGCCTACTCCACACTACTCCTTTGCAGTCTAGCGCATATGTAAGCACTAGAAACCTTATGGTGCAGTGGCTAAACTCTAGTGCTGTAGTGAAGACTCTACCCACGACCCCATGCTTATCCTGTGCTCAGGAAGCTAGCTCAAGGTTGACTCAGTCCTCCATCCTTCCAAGGTTGGCAAACTGAGTATCCAGCTCATTGAGGCGAGGAGAGAAGACAATGTGTAGTCTGTACAATTAAATTGTAAACCACCCAAAGAGAGCTTTAAGCACTATGGGACAGTATATAAGCAGCACACTTTTTCACTTTACAATCATAATCATAAAGTTGGAAGGGGCCTATAAGGCCATTGAGTGTCCCCCCCTCTCCTACTGCTCAAGGCAAGAATACAAATCAAAGTATTTGAAACAAAAAAAATATATCATATTTACCTTTCTCAAGGCTAAAACTGCCCAGTTCTTTCAAACTTTCCTTGCAAGACTTGGTTTCCAGTCTCCTAACCATCTATGTCACTGGTGGTGAAACTTTGGCACTCCAGATGTTTTGGATCACAACTCCCGGAATTCCAAGCCTGTATTGCCAGTGACAAAGGACAGCGGGAGTTGTGGTCCAAAACATCTGGAGTACTGAAGGTTCGCCACCACTGATCTATGTTGTCCTCCTCTGAACTTGTTCCAATTTGTCAACATCCTTCTTGAGCATTCAAATTTATGTCCTTTCCAATGTAAGTTCCCATTGAATTACCATAGTTTTGGTACCTCTGATTTACTTGTTTGTAGTGACAAAAAAACTGAAACAAAATAATTTATCTCTAGGAATGGGTGGGCAAGGTTACCACCAAAATTATCTCTGCTTTAGTTCTAGAAAACTCCAAGATGCACTGCCCCATGTATGTGATACACAGAGACCACAAGGATGAACTTTGCCAGATTTCAGAATTAAAATGATTTTTAATCAGGAAAATGGAAATACTCTTATTCAGGGAAATTTAAAGTAGCAGGGGGATTTTCAAAAGCAAGTAAGCAGATGCCTAATTGTATTATAATTAAAACATTTTTCCATTTTTTAGTTTTTAACAGACAGAATGTGTCTTTCTTTCTAATATAAGCTAAAAATTCTTGAATGTTATTAAACTCATAATACCTTTGATTAACTGATCATAAACCTTTTTTACATTTTGTCCAACTCCAATTTTATTAATTTAAGTTCCTTTCCTTTAACATTTAGTTTGTATAATAGGAGCTTCTAATAAGTATTCTTTACCTGTATTTATCTCCCAACTTGTTAATTTTTGTCATTACAGTAGCACTCCCATATCCGCTGATTCACCATCCACGGATTCAGTAATCCACAGTTGGCGATCAGCAATTGGTGGTGGTGGTGGGGTTATGGGGCAAAAGCTGTGTCGTGCGGCCCGGCCCTTCTCACCGCTGCTTTTGCCTCCAGCTGCTGCAATAATCCATGGCTAGGCCTTTCATGCTGCCCAGTGGAGAACCCCTAACCTGGTGGGAAGTAACGTGGGAGCACGCCTTGGTTTGCTCACCTGTTTGCTCACCCATTCACCGTGACCTTCACTGCTGCTGGCGTAGCTCTTGCAGGGCCCTCCTGCAGTGTGCCACCCGAGGGCCATCTGTGTCATGGGGAGGCGCAGCTGGTCTCCACCGAAGCACCTCCTGAGGGGCGCCGGGGAGGATGCCTCCTGCGTGCTGGGCTGGGCAGTGGCAGGAGGTCCACTCGCAGCTCTCCTGGCAGAGAGGCTTGGCATGGCCCACTCCTCGGCCCTCGCGGTGGTGATGGCTGCCCAGCTCGTCCTCGGCATGGCACAGAGCTAGCCATTGGCAGCATCCAGTTCCTTCTCATCACCTGTGCTTGCCAGCATGAACATGGTGCTTCAGGATCTCACAGGAGGGCTCTTGCAGGCCCTCTTGCACTGCGCCACTCGAGGGCTGTCTGTGTCATGGGAGGCAAGGAGGAGGAGGAGCAGCTGGTTTCTGCCGAAGCGACTTCTGAATGCCACTGGGGAGGATGTCTCCCATGTGGCAGACTGTGCAGCAGTGGGAGATCCACTCGCATCTCTCCTGGTGGGGTGGCTTGGCTACTTCTTATTGCCTGTGCTCACCAGCATGAACGTAGCTCTTCAGGATCTCGGCAGCAAGTGAGTCTTGCAGCCTCTCTCCCTCTCCTCCTGCTTCCCCTGGCGGAGGTGGCGGCTGCTCCATGGGAAAGGAGATGCCGGCCTCAGGTGGGTGGGCAGCAGATTGATTGCTCTTGGGAGTTGGGTAGCACCATGTGAGCTGACAAGTGCCCCTCAGGGTGAGCAGAAGGGGACTGGATTCACCTTCAACTTTACAACCCCCTAAACCACCACTGTCGCTGCGGTCACCCTCTGATAAGAGTGTTTGCTCTTATTCACAGACTTCAGTATCCGCAGGGTGGCCTGGAACCAATCCTCCACAGATACAGAGGTCCTACTGTAGTTGGTTTTTAGTAGATCCATACATTTATTAATGGAGCTAAATTCCTTAATATATTCAGACCTTAAGGTAGCCTTGAAAGAATCCCAAAGACCATGTATATTGCATATCTATATCCGGAGTATCATTTTCTGTTATCTCTTGAGACCAATTTCTTTATTTTCTCTTTTGAGCCCTGATGGGGTAATTTACAATTCTAATATATTCACCATTTCAAAAGTAAAGTTAATTAAGAGCTGGAATATAAAAATGTACTGGTTTTGCCCTCCTGCATCACTGATATTATGGATCGTCATGATTTCTGGTCCTGCTCCAACAGAACTAATTATATGTCTAGAACAATACAACATTGACTTTTTTCATACATTTCAAAGAGAGTACTGCAGAAACTTTCTTTTGCCTTCCAGAAAGTAGTCTTGCTTAACAACTCCTCATAATTACTACTGGTGATAACTACCATCCCATGACCCTTATTACCCCAGGAGTATAATAGTATTTGCAGTATTTTCAAAGATTCTAGATCATAATTATAAACCCTATATCTCAGTAATAATCTAACACATTCGTTTGCTTTCATTAACCCCTAGAGCTTTCTCAAAAACAGTTCCTATTTCAATATAGCTCAGTGGACTAAGGCTCCAAAAACGGTTGACTGCAAAGTCGGCAGCTTGGCGGTTTGAATCCCAGGTGCCATGCAGCCGAGTGAGCTCCTGCCGATAACCTCAGCTCCTGCCAACCTAGCAGTTCGAAAGCATGTACATGCAAGTAGATAAATAGGTACTGCTGTAAAAAGCGGGAAGGTAAAACAGTGTTTCCTTGCAGCCATGCCGGCCACTTAGCCATGGACTTAAACAACACTAGCTCTTCGGCTTGAATACAGAGGTGAGCACCACCCCTAGAGTCGGATATGACTAGCACGCACGTGTGGGGGGAACCTTTACCTTTTTACCTTAAGATCCTTGTATTTGAACATTTCCCATGTATCATATCACTTTACTGGAAAGCTTGGGGACAGAAAAAATTGTCTGGGGTGTATGGATGTGCAAAGAGGTGCAAATGTGTGTAGAATCATAGAATAATGGGATTTGGAAGTGGCCTATAAGGCTACTGAGTCCAATCTCCTGCTCAATGCAGGAATCCAATTAAAGTATATGTGATGGTTTAATTTTCTCCAGCATCGGACCACTCACCACCTCTGAGTCCTAAGGTAATTGGGTCTACTGTCATACTAACATAGAAAGTTCTTCCTGATATTCAAGTATTGTAGCTCATTGTCTATAATTATGTATCTATGTTAGCAATTAGAATTATATTACTCACAGCACTAACAAGACATACTCTTGTAGAATACCCTTCAGTAAGAACAGCATAGTGGCTCTGAGATCAGGGCAATTTCATTTATTACGAGAGGCATCAGGGATATATCTGTTTTGTACTACTGAAAAAAAGAAATGACAGACAGACAATGCAACATATTGATCACTTTAAATATATGCTACAGATTTCAGAATGTTCTCTACCCACCAAATGACCTCTGCGGTTTGCCTGTGGTTTGAGGGGGGGAAAACACTGAAGAACAATTTTAAATATATTTTCAAAAAATTGAAAGTCATTAAGTTCATCTAGAAGTCTTCTGAGCAATCTATAACCTGTCTGACACCTAACTCAGAACGCCAATGAGAGCAGCTAAATAAATGAGTTCACATGATGAATGGTAGGCAAAGCACATTTGGCTTTATCAAAGGTGTTGGAGGGAGCTGAGCCGGACTTTTTCTGCAATCAAGAAACCCAGGTTAAAGGCAAATTTCCATCCAGCTGTTAAAGGTATATCCCATCTTTCTAAAGGCCCTCCATCATTAAGGCTGCTAAAAGACTTACATAGCCTAAGTGACTTTACAACAGTACCTACAGCTTGAATGTCATTCATTTAAGTCTATAATTCCTCCTCTGCTCCATGGAATTAATGGTTTCAAAATTATATCAGCCTTTCCCCCTTCTTCCTTTTTCTTCCTCCCTTGCTTCTTCTTCCCTGATGAAGAAATTTAGACATCTCAAACACTTGTCTATTATTCTGTGTGTATTTTTGTTCATTCCGTACACACACTTAGGGAGCAAGAGAAATCATATTGACTTATTTATAAATTGGAAAAATGCTTAATTTAGCCATTCAGTAGGTTCTACACAAATGGCTGGACATGCACTGGACAGCAGTTTAAGAAATAGAAAGCACGGAGTGATTCCTCTTATATATACAATTATATGAACTGTTTACATAAGAATTACAGGTACGCCATTCTGGCCTATTTAATATAATTAACCTCTTTTACTTTTTAAAAATCCTGGCTATATGTGATGGGGTGTATGGGAGTTGTAGTCCAAGCATTAAAGAACCAAAACATTTCCCTTCCTTGCTTCAGCATCATGAGAATTCTACTGGGACTGTGTGTGTACATGTGTATTTCACTTGCATCCTACTTTCTCCTACAACTGGAATTTAGCATAATGGACTTTGGACTATTTAAGCAATTTCTCTGAACCACTCTTTGTAGATCATATTGCTGACCAAGAAGAATACTGCATTTTCTGCCATCATCATCATCAAATAGAGGCCTTCCTGTGAGCTCTAGCTGGGGGAACCAAGCAGATTTATATAAACCTTTCCTCTCAATGTTGTCCTAGTCCCAATCCTACTTCTTTCATCACAGTCAACTCCTGAGTAAACTAGCATGCGTTGCTTGTCGGGCTTCAGGAATGGCAGTGCCCACTATTTGCAAAGTATTATTTTAGGTATTGGTATGGTCCTTTATGCCATGGATTTTTTTGTGTTTGGGGAACATGGCTCATCAGACCTTGATGACAACTTGCAAAAAACCAAGCAATATTCCAGCAAATGGTATTTAAAAGACAATCCAATGATTTTTTTTAAAAAAAAATCAAACTAATGCATATAATTCAATTTTTAAAACAGCACTAGTTTTTAAAATAGAAACACATAGCTATCTTAATCTCTAAATACCAAAATAAAAATATGTTTACTAACTTCCAGAAGATATGGGCTAAAGAGGTCTGGTGAGCCTACCTGGAGAAGGAATTACAAATTTAACACCTAGTGGCAAGGGCCATTAAACAGAATTGCGAAAAGGCACAACTCCTCCCTTTAGTTGTTCAAGAGTGTAATTTCTCTTGCACATCACGAGTAGAAGCTATAACTTTGCACAGCTCTACTTAGTGTGCTATGACTTTTCCTGAATTGACTCAACTTTTTAACAGCCACCATCCCTTAATTACCGTATATACTCCAGTATAAGCCAACCTGAGTATAAGCCAAGGGCCTAATTTTACCCCCCAAACTGGGAAAACTTACTGACTCGAGTATAAGCCGAGGGTGTTTTTCCATTATACTCAAGTGTATAAGGTATACTGGCGGAGCTCTAAAGGAACTGGGGGTAGTAATTTGGCAATGTGTACTGGGAGTGTTCAGGCAATTAGGGAGTTAATACCAGAGTAAACTCCCTGGTTACCTCCACAGTCCCTGCACAGTTGCCAATACTACCCACCAGCCCCTTTAGAGCTTAGTCCCCTTATCCCTAAATCTTTCCAGATTTCGGGGGGTTCGCTAAAATCACTTTCTGAATATACCCCTCCTACTTTGGAGTCCCAAGGTAAGTAAATTTTGATTGTGTATTTTTAAAATAATTTTGAGTGCACATATTTTAAAAACACTAAAAATTACTTACTTTTGGGACACCAAAGTGGCAGGGGTACCTTAAGAAAGTGATTTTAGGGAGCCCCCTGAAATTTGAAAACATTTGGGTATAAGGGGGGCTGAGTTATGAAGCTCCAAAGTTGGTGCCCCTAGGGCCAAAAAACCTTCTAATTGGAATTATATGGGAATTGGCAGCAGCCTTATCTTCCACCAGATCAGCTTTGGAGTAGGGTTTTTTCCTAGGGGCACCCCCTTTGAAGCTTCATAACTCAGCCCCCTTATCCCCAAATGTTTCCAAATTTGGGGGGATTCCCTAAAATCACCTTCTGAAGGTACCCCTGCTACTTTGGAGCCCCAAGGTAAGTAAATTTTGATAGCATGTTTTTTAAAATGACTCAAGTCATTTTTGAGTGCATATTTTTTTTAAAAAACATGCACTCCAAAATTACTTGTCTTGGGGGCACCAAAGTAGCAGGGGTACCTTCAGAAAGCGATTTTAGGGAATCCCCTGAAATTTGGAAACATTTGGGGGTAAGGGGGCTGAGTTATGACGCTCCAAAGAGGGTGCCCCTAAACCTTCTCATTGGAATCATATGGGAAGCGGAGTCACCGTTATCCCTCACCCGATCAGGACTTGCCCTCCACCGACCTCCCCAAGGCCTCCGAGCTCCTTAATTTTCATCCCCCAAAACTGGGAAACTTATTGACTCGAGTATAAGCCAAGGACGTTTTATTCCAGCCAAAAAATAAGGACTAAAAACTTGGCTTATACTCGAGTATATATGGTACATCATGCCCTGCTTACCGTGAAATGCTTTGCACAGGACTACCTTTGGGAAAGATTCAAGATCATCAGTTGGTGCAACATGTGGCACGTCACTGATAACAGGTCATGTATCAAGTTGTTATCACCCTGAGGACCTGCGCTATTTGGCAACTGCTTACTGGGACCAATTCAAGGTACTGGTTTTGATCCTCAAAGCCTCCAGTATCTGCCTATCTGAGGGACTACCTGTCTCATTACAAATGTGCCCAGACATTAAGATTGTTAGGAGAGGCAGTTTTATCAATGGCAATAACTACTACATAATTTCCATTTTTGTTACCTTTAGAAACAGAGTGAAGAAGCATCTTTTGAAACCTATAGTATGTTAATGTGGTAGTCTTAAATATATGTAATTTTTTTTGTTTAAACAGGTTTTTTATTTTAATTATTTTATATTGGCATCTGTTTTTACACTTGTTTTTATTATGTTGTATTGTTGTAAGATGCTTTGAGCAGTACTTAGTAACATGTTCTGCTTAGTAATGGAAAGATGATGTATAAAGGTAGTAAGTAATAACAATTGCTGCTCTTTCTCAACATCAACCTGACCTGAAGTAAGAAACATAATGCCAGGGGCCTCTGAAAGAATTCATACCCAGACATAGTTATAGTTTAAGCCATTTAGGTCTGTAAAGGCTAAAGAAAATAATAAGTGGTAATCTTATGGATGGGAAAGGTGAAAGGAAATGTCCTTTTTATGTAAAACAGGCAGATGGAAGGGTTACTTATCTAGGCAAACAGCTTAAAAATGGGAAACAAGGCCACAGAAAATAATGATATCTGGAACAAATTTAAAGGATTCGCAAGTATCCTGTTTGTTTACATTAATCATGTCTCAAAGCCAGTAATTTTAAAATCATTCAATTTGGTTGATGACTAGCTTCAATTGGTATGTATGTAATACCTACATCTGATTTATACCCTTTAGAAGATAGGAAAGTAAGTACTGTGTTATTCCTTATATAGAGCATATTGTTTAACTTTTAAATCTATTTTCAACTTGTCAATTAAATCTCTTCCCTAAGTACAGACAAATATTTAACAAATAGCCATGTCTCAGCTTAAAGACTAACAGATTTATGACAGCATAAAATTTTATTGACACATAATTCACCTCCTCAGATTTTTATGGGATGTGTTCAAAAATGTCATGCTATGAACCTGTGTATTAAAGATACCACAAGGCTCTTTTATGGTTTTTAAAAAATATTTATATGCAGCCTTTTCCTGAAATACGATCCATGGCAGTTTACTGTACTAAAAGAAAATATACAAGCAGCAGCAGCAGAGAAAGCCATCTCTTGAGTCCTCACCAAACACACATGTGTATATATTGAAATTGCTTTCCCCACCTTTCTCCTTAGAAGGACTTGAGGCAGCTTACATCATCAAGACGACGGTATTTAAAAGCTAGAAACGATTATACAAATACTAAAAATTAAACAAGTATTATATTAAAAAGGGTAAATAAAATCAATACTGTGGAGGTAGCGGCAAAACAGAGAGAAAGGTTTCACTGATAGTTTCAAAACTCAAGCAGATGCATAAAAGAAAAGGCTTTTTTTGGTACCTTTTGGTGTCCAAACTTTGGCCCTCCAGATGTTTTGGACCACAACTCCCAGGATTTCAAGCCTAGATTGCCAATCACAAAGGACTGTGGGAGTTGTAGTCCACAACATCTGGAGGGCCGAAGTTTGGACACCACTGCCTTAGACCCAAAGTCAAAGGCGGTACTTTGAATTGTGACCGGAAACAGACTGGTAGCCCAGTGGAACTGCTTTCACAGAGGGGTTGTGTCATTCTTGCAGTCAGGCCCATTTAACATCCTGGCTGCTGCATCTTGGACAAGATGAATTCTTTGAACACCTTCCAAAGGTATCCCTATGTAGAGTGTGCTACAGAAATCCCACCGAATGTAACTAAGGCATGCTTCACTGTGGCCAGTTCAGTTGTCTCCAAGACTAGGCCTAGCTGGCACATTAATTTTAACTGTGCAAATGAACTTCGTGCCACCACACCCTTTTGATACTCTTTGAGCTTTTTTTATATTCTGCTGCAACTAATACAGGAACCCCTGTGCAAATTGATAAAAATGTCTTTGTAGATTTGCTGGTTTTTCATTATATTCACACAGACCTTCCAGATGACAACATGATCTAATGGGAATATAGATTTACTAGCAGGCAAAAAAGTCTAAGAGGCCAGTTTACACAAAAGTAGGGACGCACACACTAACGCGAATCTCCAGTTGCCTTCTGGAAGCTTTTCTGACCCACGTGGTAGTGTATTTGTTCATATATGCATGAAAACTGCTTTGCATTTTCATGTATATTTATTGAAAAATATTCATCAGTTGTCCACCTTTCCTTATGTTTTTAATTTTTTGTTCAGCAAATTACAGTATACCAAAAGGTTAGACAGGAATGGACTTTGGACCATAAATTATATCTGGTTCTGCAAGATGGGAATTGGATAAATTCTGATTAACAAAAGATGACTGAAATGGATTTCTCATTCATCTCTATCTACAAGTGACAACTGAAAAACCAAAATGTCAGCATGAATTCATTACTATAGAAGACAACAGCTTCCTATTCTAAGAACCAAAGAGAGGGTGGGGAAAATGTTTAGTCTGGGGATATTATACATTTTGACTCTTAACATTTAAGGAATACTAAAATATGGGTAAATGTGTTGAACTATAAAAATTAGTATAGAGATGGATGTCACTGTCAAACAAATCTTAAGCAAACATAGACCTTGGGGGTGGGGAGAAATCAGGTAATTCATTGTTGTGATTCATTATCTGTCAATCAAACCACTTCAATGATTGCGATTGTACTCTTTTGAAAGTCTTCTGAGGCAATGTGTATCCATGATGAATAAAAAAATTAATATGCTTTATAATATATCTGTAGATAAATCTGCCAAAACAGAAAAGAAAAGAAACCAATATATCCAGTAAGTGAGAGATAGATGGAGAGATAGATGGATAAAGAGATAAAGATGCAACAGAATCAACCTTCATTCCAAACGTAATGCCTAGAAGGACAAATAAGGTATACATACACTGAAGAAGAGGAATGTATTCATCAAGACTGATAGTAAATAAAACTCTAGAGTGAAAGTGATACAAGATCCAACCCCCTAGAAAGTCTACAGTCTAATACAGGAATGGCGAACCGATGGCACACATGCCAAAGGTGGCATGCGGAGAGCTTTCAAGAGGCATGCAACACGCTCCCTGCCCCCCCACTTCCCTCTCCGCTGGACCAGCCATGGGAAATTTGTGGAGGGGGAAGTAGGGGGTGGGGAGGGAGGATGTTGTGTGCCAGGCTGACCCTGTCGCCGCCCGTCCCATTGCCATCACCCCCACCCCCTGCCGTGGCTGACCCCACCTCTGCCGGGCCACACCTCCGTCGTCATCACCGCTTCCATCCATGTCCCCCACCGCCAATTACCCTACTCCAGCCCCGCCCCCCGCCCTTGTCCCCACCCCTGCCCCCATTGCCGCTGATCCCAACCTCCCAATCCCCATCGGCACCCCCCTAGTCACCTCTGCCACCACTGACCCCGCCTCCACCGCCATCACCACCGCCATCCTTCCCCCACCCCCACCACCGATGACCCTGACATCACCACCCCGTAGCCCTGCTGCCTTCGCCCCCCGCCCCCCACTGCTGCCACCGATCCCTTACCCCCCCCCGCCACCACCGCCGTCCCCATCACCGAGTTTGGACACTTGGTGTCAAAAAGGTTCACCATCCCTGGTCTAATATAAAGGAGTAGCAGCATTTCACTTGAAACATGTATAAAAACATGTCTATCTGCAAAAGAAGAAACCTGAAAGCAGGTTCTCATCTGCTCTGTCAAGCTGATGGTAATCAACAATCCTGCATTAATATAGATTCTAGAAGTTTGAAAGCTTGACTAATACTCTTTTTAAACAGCAAACACTTGATGCAAACGATACATCCTTTCAGTAACTCATAAACTTTGCAAAGCAACATTTTCCTTCTCCTACTATTGCAGAAGAACATCTTGGGAAAACATTTCTCAAGGATATAAATGATAAATGTTGGAATCTGAATTCTTTTATGCATGGGCAAAGCAAAAAGATTCATTTCCTGGCCAGTGCATTTTTAAAAAGATGCTACAGTTTTTAGAAACCTATATCAGTTTATTCTAATACTTACAAGAATGTTTCATATGCAAACCTATAGTTTTTTGGGAAAAAAATAAGGGGAAAACCAATATATTTACCAGTTGGCTGCTTCTTAAAAGAAAGAAGTCAAGTCAAAACCTTGGCAAGTTGTGACTTTAAAACTGCCAGATAAAATTGGAGGGGCCTTCAGCTAGCCAACATTCCTCATATTTAAGGTCATTTACATTCTGAAGGAATATTTTTGATCTTCATGGAAAATATTTCAGCACACCCGAGAAAGGAATTTTACCCATATCTGTCCCTGTCATATCTGAACTCTAAGTGTTCTTGGACCAAGTTTCTGCATTTAAAAAATTAACATTAAATGCTGCTTTGGACTGCTTTAAACCTCTGTGCTATTATTTCTGCTTTGGAACCTTGGCTCATCTAGATGTACACAGATATATCAAAAACTCTTTCTGCTATTATTTATTCTCCAAAACACAAATACTAAGATCTTACCACAATATACAGCAATACGAATTGTAAAATTATTATCAGGCTACAGCTCAACACCATCACTGCACTTATTCCAATATTATAGCATTTAGCTACGAAGACATCTGATACACCTTTAAATGTTATATACCTTTTAAACCAGAGGTGGGAAATATATGTCTGTCTAAAAATTCTTGAACAATATGCATCAGTTACAGCCAGCTCACCGAACTGGTCTAAGCTTAAATCTTGTCAAACTACAATGTATTTATCAAAGTATTAAAAGACACAAGAGAACTAACGAAAGCATACTTGAGAGTCATCTCTCGAGATCAGTTGAACTGTCCTAACATTTCTCAAGAAGACTGCAGTTCTAATTTATGTATAAACAGTCACTGGCTCTCGAGAGGAATACTGTAGTAAAAATTTGTCTGAATCCCTAAAGATTGTCAATACTAATATAAAATTCAACTACTTCAACAGAAGTATAGCGTCCAATTTAAGAGAAAGTATGGGGAAGTGGATTTTGATCCATAATGGATCACAATGAAAGCTCACCTAATAGCTCATGTGGAAATAAATTCATGTTTTTAAAGTGCTCCAGTACTTTGGGCCTTCTCTCCCCTGCATTGGTCCAACCACACCTAAAATATCTCAGCACCACAATTTAAGACAATCATTGAGAAGCTGGAACATACCCAGGGTGGGGGGAGCATGATGATAAATGGTTGGGAAACCAATTATCATGAAAAGTGGTTGAGAAAGTTGGGCATGTTAGATTGGAGAAGACAGGGAGATGATCTGAGGAGATTCTCAGTCATCCAGGTGATGTTATCCAGGAGTTGACTCATGGCAACTGGACTTCTTTCACTATTCATCCCTGCAGCTGCTGAGTCCAGAAGAATTAGCTTTCCCATCCCTTCCATTTTACTTCAAGGGCCAGATGCAGGGGAGTGGTATTAGGAGACAGATATCTAGTCTTGTGCGCTCCCAGACACATCTGGTGGGGCCACTGTGAGATACAGGAAGATGGATTAGATGGGCCTTTGGCCTGATCCATCATGGTTCTTCTTATGTTCTTATAACACAGTGGCTTCCAACTTTGGGTCCCCATATATTCTTGGACTACAACTCTCAAAAGTCTTCACCACTTGGACTACAACTTCAGAAGTCTTCACCACTAGCTAAGCTAGTCCAGTTTTGGGGGAGTTGTAATGACAGACCATCTGGGGATCCAAGGTCATGAACCACAGCTAGAACAAATCCTCTGTGAAAGGATGAAGGGATTATTCGCATAGGAGCCTGATTATCATGTTCTGGGAACTTGCATGACAAGAGAAGTGGGAAATAACAGCTTTCCACAAATTTTTAGACTGTAATTACCACAGTCCCTCTGAAGAACTATGCTGGTTGGTGTTGATGAGACTTGAAGATCAAAACCTGCCAGGAAATTACAGCTGCACACTCCTGGCTTATGGAGTGAGGAATTTATTCCTATCTTCATCAGAATGCAACCTGTGAAAAGCATACTGACACAGACTGAAATTTAGGAGATGATGCCTCTATTCTTCACAAGACAGAGTATATCATGCAAGGCAAATGCCTACCCATGTCAGAATCAGTTGAGTGTATTGGCTCAAAAACGAATTCTCTACAATGCCATGCAATCAAGCTTGCAACCAAGAAACCAGGAATTTAAATGGATTGGAAGGAAGTACTGGACTTAATGAAAATCAAAATGCTTTCAGGCACCAAGTGATATATCATTCCAATCTGTCTAAGCTGTTGAAAACAGGTCAAGAGATGTAATTTACTGATGATGATCCAGATATATTACATTCCTAACTTTCTACATAATAAACGATAATAGATTCACAATTTGTTCATTTTCACCGATGGAAATCAGCTGATGAGTGAATGGTTGATTCACTTTGGAAAGCAGAATACTCGGGCAAAAAACAAAACGTGAACTTCCAGGGACTTGTCATTGAAAATCATGCCCTTGCCGAGTGATCCTTCTAGACATGTGTATTCAGAAGCAAGGAACCCTGTGTTTAATGAGGTTTATTCCCAGGTGCTTGAATTATGGGGGCACGGAGGGATAAGAGACTTAAATGGAGTCCACAAGCTCTATCTCCTCATTGACTTCAATTTTAAATAAATCATGGATGTCCTATAAGCTTCTAAAACAGGCTGCTAGGTTGGCTATGTCTGTGAAGATTCTCAGTCATCCAGGTTCGTTTAACTGGGAGTTGAGTCATGGCTACTGGACTTCTTTTTTGAGAGATAGAAACGTTTCGCTGTTCATCCAAACAGCTTCATCGGTCTGTATTCAGACCGCTGAAGCTGTTTGGATGAACAGCGAAACGTTTCTATCTCTCAAAAAAGAAGTCCAGTAGCCATGACTCAACTCCCAGCTAGGTTGGCTAGTACAAAAGTTAAAGAAGCCATGTTCCTTGTTTCCATAGCTCAAGTTCCATAGCTTCAGGATTTGACTATATTGTACTACAGTCTGCCCAGCTGCTTGTGCTGGAATATTGACTGTTTAACTCTGGTCCCTGTTTCTAGACTACACTCTTCACTAACTGTCTTTGCCACTTCTGTGATTTTGTATTTACTGTGAACTGAGGTATCAGCATGCATAGTAGGGCAAAAGAAGAGGGGGAGTTGGCCTCACCTGTGTTCACACTAACAGAAGCCATTCCAGCTGTACTTAATCTTTATCATCCTTAAGGAAAGCATCTTAAAATGATACTATTCAAAGACAAACAAAATACTTATCTAATACTGCACATTCTGACAGCGACAAGCATAGGTTGGGCACAACACTGGAAAAGCAAAGAAACACTACACATGATATGATTGTTAAGAAAATTTTGGAATGTGCAGAGATGGACAGAATGACAATGAGAATCAAAGAAAATGAAGACACACAATATCACCAAGTATGGAATCTGTTTTATCAACGGCTAGGAAAAAAAAACCCAAAGAATAAGAGGAAAGCTGGCTGTAACATAATAATGACTGAAAACCACGTATCACGTGTATAACAAATATTACATATTTTTCTTTGTTATAGAAAATGAATAAAAATATAGTAAAATGACACTATTCAACTTTGAACCACATATTATTCATAGCTCTCCTAGAATTTCATTAGAAGAACTTAATAGGCCTTCTTCGAAATTATATGTTTTCTTTTAAGTTACCAATGTTTTTCTAATAATTACAGAATCTGTTTTGTATATTTCCTGATTTGAATAAATATGGAAAAGAAGAAAAGGAATTTAGGAAAAGTAAAATAAAATCTTTGAATAAGGGCCTTTGAGGGTATCACAGGGCTACTCCGTCCCCTAGATTTTACAGTCAATATATTGCATGAGATTTTCTGAATACTATGTTGTATTCAGTATACTATGTTGGATGATACACAACTCTTTCCTATTTTCATGATTAGGAGGCAATTTTGTTTGATTGATTTTTTTGGCCAGAGCAGCACTTTCCAGATGTTTACCCACTTCATCTTCATTAAGGCTGATGGCTTTAATGAGTTTCTATTTTTTTTTCTTATCCGTGTGCTTGCCTCTGTTTTTCCCCCTTGGCTGCTCCACTTACACTTTTTTTAAAAAAAATAACACTCACCTGGACAAATTTGTGCAAAAATAAAATAAAATAAAATAAAAACACTGTGGCACCTAAAGGCTTGTGAATTTTAATGTGAATTCTTGTGGACCAATTCGACTTCTTCAGATGTAAGAGTGAGAATACAGAGACCACCTGGCAAAATGCCATAATGACTCAACAATTTGCAACAACTACTGTCTCTTGATCTTAGAGTCATGTATGAATTTTGCCATGTAGTCTCTGTTTTCTCACTCTTATGTTTGAGGAAGTGGACTTGATCCACATGAATTTATATTAAAATATAGCAGTTAGTCTTTAAAGTGCCACATCATCTTGGGTGGTTTTGTTTTGCCTATCTCTTAGAAAACAAAACCAATTTGTTGCCTTCACAACTGTAGACACAGCAAATGAATATCATTCACAAAAGAATGCTAATTCCAAACCAGAACAGCCAAGTACAAGGCAGAAAGGATCTGATGCAATGAAGGAGGACTATGTTTCAGGAGGATGCCTTAAATCTGTAAAAGGAAACAAAATGTGTTTCTGATGAGTTAAAACAAACACAGGCCAGCAGTGGTCTTTTAGTGCCCATCTGGGGTGCAACACTCCGAGGAGCTCTCTTGCCACACTGCAGGTGGGGACACAAAACACATTTGGAGGCAGCATTGTGACTTCCCAGCCTCTCCTCCTCTGCATGCTGTTTTGGAGGGGGTGCCTGCAGGAGGGGACAGGGGGCCAAACCTCTGAACACATCATCTCAATTAGTGATCATTAGCAGTCAGGCTGGCCTATTTATGCTTATCTTCTTTGTTGTTCTAATGAAGACCCTATGGGTGAGTGACTGCTTCTTGGGTGCTTCTTTTTAGATGAAAATGATTCCCCCCCCCACACATAAAATACCATCGACCCTTAAGCCACTGTATGGCTGAAAGACAGAGGCAGGGACAAAGAAGAACAGGGAAGATGTACCCCACAAACTTCCTATCCTTTCCCAGCTAAGGAAATACAGATGTGGCTGTAACCTCATCATTTGAACCAAATATTTTTCACCTATATCTATCTGACTGACAGCATGCTATAGTGGATAGACTGATGGCCTGGGACTTAGGAGAATGGGTGCAAATCCCTGCTTGGCCATGGAAATTCACAAGGAGATGACAATGATATTTCAACAGCTCAAGTATCTAGAACTCCCTTTTAGGGTCACCATAGGTTGGAAATAATGTGGCAGCACAAAACACCATCTCTGATTAGCTCCCTATGATCTAAAGAAGCCTAAAACAGATTTTCATTGGGACATCTTACCAACTAACACCTACGCTGAAAATTCTTGTTTCCATTTACTGCTGTGTTGCATCAAAGTAATATACTCCAAATATTTTAATCAGGCTAAAATGGCTAATCCCAGTTATGACATCAGTGAGAATAAAACAAACAGCTATAAATATCCTACCACTAAGGTATTTTGACAAAGAGTCATTTGTTTTATGAACAATGACAAAGTATGGCAATTTCATATTTTTCTATCGTTTTGGAAAACAGTGGCAAATCACAAAAGTTGCCAAGATATGTAATCAGCATTTTATATATGCTTATCTAGTGGGGCTGAGCTACGCAATACGTTACAGTACTATAAACAAATGTCTCAAATCAGCATTTTGGGGGATTCAGAGTACTCAATCAAGTATACAGAAAAATCTAATATACACAGCAGCCCTATTAATCGAGTTTGTATAGCATCTATTTTACAGGTGTAGGTTGGAAAAGATATTTCTAAACCAAGAATTATATAAAATGTCTGGTTATTTTAAACGATCTCCAGATCTGATCTCAATCCAGTTCAATGTCTTTCCAAAACTCAAACCAGTCCTTGCACATGTCTTTCCAAAACTTGAAAAAAAAAAAATTAATGCATAATCAGGCTGAACCTAGAGAATGGCTCTTTTCCTTTAAGCCCAATCAGGTTAAGGAAAAGCAAAAAAAGTGTTCTGCTTAATGCATAATCAGGCGGTTTACAATTTTGCAACACATTAGCGAGTAATACCGACCTCGGAAGGATCTAAGTTTGAGCCTGCTACCGGGGATTGAAAGCCCACAAATGAAAACAGGGAACAAAATATTCCCCCCCACCTCTTTTTGTCTGTTACAGGGTGTTCGGGATCCAGTTGGGATACATGAGAAATTGGCTTAGAAAACAGAGAGAAGGTAAGAGAAGGTGAGCTTACTTCATCTGCTCCAAGAAGAAATATCTAAGTTGCCACCTGGCAACACAAAGTTTGAGATTAATGTGTTTTTGTGACCATTTCCAGGTAATAAAGGTATGATCACAAAAATATCCTAAATAAGCATTAGAGTAAGGACTGGAGATGGGGTTACAAAGTTGCTCATTAACAGCTTGGATTTTTTTTTTATATATAAACAATACTTTAACAGCTGCAGAGTTTTCTTTGGACTCTCCCTACAAGGCAGCTGTACTAATTAATATATTCACATTAGTTTCACCTGACTGCCTTGTTTAATGTAGGCATCAGTTGCTCTGGGATCAACATGGCAATTAATTAAAATTCTGTGGGCCTGTTCTGCAATTTTCCAAATTCCCAAACTTAGTAACCTGTTTCCTGGTAAAATTAACTTATGGTACTAAGAAATGCATTTTTAAAATTAAAAATGCATTAACATTTGTGCTGCCCATGTCACGGGATTAAAGGCTAAATCCAATTGTTAATCCCTACTACAGTAGGCAGTGGGGCATATCTAAGATTCCCATTCCTTCAATAGGCCTGTTCTACTTGATTCTAAACCATCTTTAGTTGCTTCTTAGTGTTCGAATATTTTACAAAAATGGGCAGCCACTGAAGGTACATTGCCAGAGCGAAGAGGGTCTCGAAGCAGGCATTTGTATCACTGAATCTCATTAATCTCTCAGTAATTGTCTACATTTGCTTCAAGTGAATCCTGAGTCACAGACCAAATTGAGTTGATTTAGAAATGCAGAACTGAAAGAAAAATTCATTTGTGTGTGTGTTGTGTCATTACAGTCATGACCAACTCTTCGTGACCCCATGTCCATGGAGTTTTCTTGGCAGGAATACTGGAGTGGCTTGCCAGTTCCTATTCCAGGCAGCTACAGCACCTGGTATTCCCTGGTGGTCTCCCATCCAAGTACTAACCAGGGGCGACCCTGCTTAGCTTCCGAAATCAGGCGAGATCAGATGTGCTTAGGGCACCTAGGCAGCTTCAACACTAACATGTTCCCATATATTTTAACAAGGCACTGTACAAGCATTTAATCCTTTGTAACCAAACCAGAGTGCGGCTTCAAGGTAGCTCTGGAGAGGTTTTACCTTTAGCCCTCTAGTGATTAGTGAACTGCAACCATGAGCAGAAATCCTTGACGTAAGCCAAGGATGAAGACCCATGTGACCCAACATTTACGGTGATTATTTCTTAGATAAGTGAGGACTAACATCCCAGACAGAAAGGTGCCAGGCATCAAAGCTTGCGCGCACAGTTAAGGTGCAATCATGACTGGAACTTTGGCCAACGAGGATTGAGTGCTATAAAATCTGTACATTTAAATGTGCAGAGTTAAGTCTGATCTTATCCTTACAGGGATCAGCTACTCCCTGCTTGCAAGAATGTTTTGTTTTTATTTTCCTTTTTTACAGTAGATGTATTTTTATATTTTCTTCTGTTTTTAAAGTTCTTTTTATTCTTTGATTTTTCATCTAATGACTTTTCCTTTACTAGCATGAATTATTGTCCCTGTTGGATTTTCCACCTTTTAAAAAAGAGTTCCTTACCAGAGGATAAAAGAACCCTGCATAAAAATATTTTCCTTTTCTCATTTTTATGACAGGATTTTCAACCTGTGTCTTCTTATTCGGTCCAGACTGGTATCTGCTTCCATTTGGGAATAATTCACAGAGACAAGGAGACACCTGTAGAGCGCATGGTTGCAAAATATTATATATTTCTTCCCACACACAGAAAATGCCAGGATACAGAGGAGACAAGAGCTGTAGTTTTTTAACTGGGAGTTACAACTTCCATCCAGGGAATAACTTCACCAGCGCTCGCTCTCTCTCTCTCTCTTTTACACTCTGGAACACTGTGTAGAAAGAACTGATTAAAGATGGTGACGCCATTATTGCGAACTTGGCTTTATGGATGCAGTTGTGTTCAAGGTTTTTAGGAACAACATGAGAGCCAGCAAGAACTTGAAAGTGGCAGTCTATTCAACAGACAGCTGCTGCTCAGAGTAGCCATAGATAATGAATAGACATGGGCACGACTTGGCGAAATTCTCGTTTCCATTTCCGTTTCTCGGTTCCGTTACGGAACGGAAACGGTAACGACAATTACTCCGCCAGAACTCGAACTCGAACCGACTAAAGAAAAATTGGGTCTGATTTTTCGTTGTCGTTCCTGGCATCGCAGCGATCGCGCGATGCCAACGGCACAGGAAAAAAGTTTTATATGCCTGCTTGAGGGCACCTACCAGAGGGGTGGTTTCGGGGGGGGGTCCCCGGCCTCCCCCACTCTCCTCTCCTGGGCTGCGCAAAGTGCGCATCCTCGTCGAATCGCAACCAACTCGCCAAGCAGCGTGGCACAGAAAAAAAGTTTTAAAAATAAAAAACCCCGATTCCCGGCCAAAAAAGCAGGCGAAAATATGCCTGCCTGAGGGCACCTACCAGAGGGGTGGTTTCTGGGGGGGGGGTCCCCGGCCTCCCCCACTCTCCTCTCCTGGGCTGCGCAAAGTGCGCATCCTCGTCGAATCGCAACCAACTCGCCAAGCAGCGTGGCACAGAAAAAAAGTTTTAAAAATAAAAAAACCCGATTCCCGGCCAAAAAAGCAGGCGAAAATATGCCTGCCTGAGGGCACCTACCAGAGGGGTGGTTTCTGGGGGGGGGGGTCCCCGGCCTCCCCCTCTCCTCTCCTGGGCTGCGCAAAGTGTGCATCCTTGTCGAGTCGCAACTCGCCAAGTGGCGCAGCAGAGAAAAAAAGTTTTAAAAATTAAAAAAACCCCAATTCGCGGCCAAAAAAGCAGGCGAAAATATGCCTGCCTCAGTGAGGGCACCTACCAGAAGGGTGGTTTCTGGGGGGGGGTCCCCGGCCTCCCCCCTCCTCTCCTGGGCTGCGCATCCTCGTCGTCTCGCCGTCGCCAACTCGCGCCATGCCATGCGGTGCGGGCGGGGGATCCAAAATGGGGCGACCACAATATTTATTGAATATCGCGTGGTCCAAAAACACACCAAAGCACCACAGAAACATGCGAAAATAGCTATTTTAAAACTGCCTGAATTTTTACAGCAGCAGCAGTGGGTTTTTCTTGCAACAAAACGTCTCCATTGATTTTATTTTACTTTATTTTTATTTTTATTTTTTTACACCTGCGCAATGATGGGCTGGCCATGGGAGTGGACCATGCAAATTTTTGGAGCCATTCCACCAATTGCATGGCCACTTGGCCAGGTTTTGACCGAGACTTCTGGGATGTGCCAGTCGGGCATAAAAAGCCACTAACCCTAGCCCAAACCCTAACCCTAACCCTAACCCTAACCCTAACCCACACGCCAGTACACTGTCCTTCTTAGTGGGTCAGAGAGGCACCAGAGGTGCACCCCAGTAACTCACCCTAACCTTTCCAGTAACCCTAAGCCTTGCCCTTGCGCTAACCCCTAACCCCAAGCCAGATCTGTGTACTCGCATTGCACTACAGCAAGTACACTTCCCTTCTTAGTGAGTCACAGCGGGCGCCCGTAGGCGTCCTCTCTCACTTCGTTCCCCAGCCCAAGTGCACTGCAGGCAGTGAGTCACAGAGGCACCCGAAAGAGAGGTGCCTCTGCTTGCTGCAACTGCAACTTAATGGTATGCATATCCAATTGGCTATGCATGCCATTTTGTAGCGGGTGAGGAGAGGAGGCACCCACCCCAGAGAAGTGCCTCCAGGAGCCCGCTTTCCCTTCATGGCGGGCCAGAGGAGGCACCCACCCCAGAGAGGTGCCTCCAGGAGCCCGCCCCCCCAAACCAGTACTAACGACAGACAAAATCCGACAAACGAAACGACAAATTTTTGGAAAATTTTGCGAAAAACAGAAACGAGCCGAAACGGGCCGGCTCCGACCCACGACAACTCGAAACGTAATTTTTCCTGGTCATGCCCATTGCTAATAATGAAGAATAGGCTGCCTGCATAGTTAAATATAAGAGGGAATTCCAGTAGGCATAACTTTACATACAGATTTCCAGTGTGCTGTAGTGAACAGAGCAAGAGACTAGGACTCTGGAGAACAGGATTGGAACCCCCACTTAGCCATGATAACTCATGGTGTATGTGGGGGGGAGGAGCACAGAGAGAGAGACACAGAGAGAAACATGCATGCATGCATGCACACACGCATGCACGCACACACACACACACACACACACAGAGTGAAACCACTCCTTAAGTATCTTATTTTGTACCTTGAAAGCCCTACTGGAGTCAGTATAACATGGTTCCAACTTGACAGCACATATACTATATAATCTTTAATCTACCCCTGCCGAACCTTCCTCTGCTCCACAATTATTAAAGGTTCAGGGTCCTTGTTAAACTTTTCATGAGGCCATTCTATTGTTGCAGCTGACATTCTTTTAAAGAGATGCATGCGAGAGATCCTAAAATATAGAGTACACTTCTGAATATTAGTATTCTGAATAGTCTCTGAACCATTAGAGAATCACAGGCAATAAGCCATTACCAGAACAATCTATCTGTGGTGGATCATCCCAACCATACACTCGTAAATGACACATATATGGATGTTTTTGACCACCAGAACATGAGCGTGTTCTATTTTATTTTCACAGGAACCCTGCAAAATCGTTGCTCTGCCACCCAGATGTTCGACAGGATTTGTATCTATAAAGGCAGTGAAGCCACGTGTTCAAGGTCCACCAATCTTCCACCTAGTATCCAAAGTGAATTTGTATCAAATATATGTCTTCGTATACACGTTTCAAGAAACCACATTGTTAATTTTCCCCAAGTGAACAATATTGACTCCTGCCACTGCATGCACACGTTTTCTGTTTCGTACAGGTCTTACTGTTCTCGAAACATGAATCTGCCCGACAAGTATAATGAAACCCAATGAAATCAGAATGACTTAAATTCAAGTAATGAATTTGAGTCCAAGATGAAAGTGGTAAATTAATGCCAGGTTGTCACAGGAATGACAGGACACTTTTCATTTTGTTCCCATCACATCGTGTAATCTGACTTGTGCTTCAGTTTTTAAAGTCAGCCTCAGCCTGTTTCTAACCTCAGATAATATACTTCTGTCAATTTGCATCAGCAGGAAAATGATTATCACTCTCTATGTATGCTCAATACGGAACAGATTTCTGAAGGCAAAGACTGCAGAGCAGTGACTAAATCCAAATATTCAAGGGTCATGAGTGACACTGCCCACTATACCTCATTGGTCTGTATAACACACTGATTGTAAAACGAATGAAACCTCTGCCTGTATTCTTCTTCTTTTCCAATGTGAAAGACTGCCACATAAAAATCATATTTGGGGAAGAAACAATTACAATGCCAAACGTGACCGTATTATTAAGGTCGTGGGAAGGCAGGAAAGAATGAGCAGCAGGTGAAATGCAGTGGACACTGAAACATCTGTTTTCTGAATTCATACAAGCAAATGAAATTTTCAGTGAATGGGGAGTCCATGATAGGAAAGGGACTTTTTTAGTTCGTGTCTGAAGAGGAAGGTTGCAATTTAACCTGCCCAGCCAACAGCGTCAGTTTTGAAAGGATTTACACTGGTGTGTCTCTGTCATGTTTAAAAATCTAATAATAATAATAATCATGTGCTGCCAAGCCAATTCTGACATAGGGAAACCCCTCTTCCCATGGTTTCCTAGGTAAAAACAGTGCTCAGAAGTGGTTTACCATTCCCTTCATCTGAGGGCTTCCTGGGGCTGTGCAACTTGCCCATGGCCGCAGAGGCTGGCTCTACTTGCTGGAGACACAGTGCGGAACTGAACTGTTAAATTCTGGATCTGCAGCCAGACACCTAAATCACTGAGCTATCCAGCCAGCCTAATTATCTACAGTGGACCCTTGTATAACAAATAGTTTGTATAACATAAAATTTGTACAACATAAACATTTTCGGAGATAGGGGAAATTTGCTTAACATAATTGCCTATGGGGCAAATCCGTACAACATAAAAATGGGATTGCTCCATTTTAAATGCATTCCTATGGGGAATTTGTATAAAGTAAAATTTGCTTAACATAATTTCATTTGGAATGAATTAATTCCTTTATACAAGGTACCACTGTACATCTAATCACTATATATTTGATGACTCAGAAAGTTGCCTGGAGGAAAAGAACACACCCTACAGGGACCATAATATATGAACCGCAATGGGGTGAGGAACTACTATAACTACTGAAGGCAGCAGAAAAAGAGGAAGAGCAATTATGAGATGGATTGACTCCCTTAACGAAGCCATAGGCTTGATCTTACAACAGCTGAGCAAGACATTTTGGAGATGGCTCATTCACCGGGTTGCCATAACTCGAGGGTGACTTGATGGACGTAACAACAAAATATACACCAGCGGCAGTCCTTTCCATTCCCTAGTTATCTCTGACATTGCATTACAGTTACAAACATCATTGGTTTGGCAAGTGTATGTAAGATTAAAAGAACCCCACTGTTACATACGCTAAGACAACTTGGCCCAGCCCTCTGCTCAACTACAGGGAAAGGATACGTTGATAAGTACAACTGATCACATAGAAGAATTTGCAAAATTCATATATGGAAAATAAAGCCAATAAAAATTATTGATGCCCCAGAAAACGGTTTCCATTTTAGATCTTTGCAAAATGGAACCGTTTGTAATAAATTAAATATAAATAACCAACTGTGTCAATGTAACAAAGTATGCTGCAACAGAAAGGAAGTAATATCAAAGACAGATAGTCGAGGCAGAAAATGAATTTTCACTTGCAAAATAGGAGATATTAAAGCCATGTTGAGATTATATTAATTTTCCCTTATCTTTCAAAAACAGTACCAGCAAGGCAAACAAACCTATGATGGATTAATCAACCTGAATGACATACTTCTTAGGTTGCAAACAAGTGAGTAAATACTGTATTTTTCCATATATAAGACTATCTATTTTTACTAACACTAACAATTTAGGGTCATCTTATACACAGAAGTAAGCCAATGAGAGACAACCACACAGTAGAGAAACTGTCATTTCGGGGGTTGTCTTATACATCGGGGGCATCTTATAGAGTGAAAAAATATGGTACATCAGCATGTTAGCTGTGGAAACATGAAGTATAAATATGAAGAGTTTTAAGTCCTAAAATTACACAAAGGAAATACCAATAGAACAAACCTGAATTTGTGAGATCCAACACTCTCATTGTAGCGCATCAAGGTATATTTGCAGTTTATACACAACTGAATGAACATAAACCAACATGTATAGAGATCAACAACAAGATCAGTAAAAACCTTAGTACAAACCTTAGGGGGGGGAAATAGAAACTGTTTAAGGCCGGCATGTCCAGACTTCAGCCCTCTAGATGTTTTGGACCACAACTCCCACAGTCCTTTGTCACTGGAAAGCTAAGCATAGAATTCTGGGAGTTGTGGTCCAAAACATCAGGAGGGCCGAAGTTTAGACATGCATGGTTTAAGGCAACAAAAAGTAGATTTTAAAATATAGAGCTCAAATCGCAAATTGTGCCAACTACTGCCAAAACTCATCACCTTTCACAAGGGGCCAAAAACCACATCTCTTGAAGTGCATCATAGAACTTGGTCAGGTTCAAGTGAATTTCTAGACAGTCTTTCAAATAATCTGTCTTTAAAACTTATGGGGCCATTGAACTTATTAGTCCAAAGGCCACATAATTAGTGAATGAGTAACCTGCACAACTGAAATGAAACTGGAAAAAGGCATTATCACTCCACCTAGCCGCAACATGTCTTCCTGACTGAGTGTTGGCAAGCCTGATGGATGCCTCTTGGTCCCAGGAAACTTATATGACCACACACTATGATTGAAACAAAAACTGTCACAAGTATTATTGGTTACTGCTGCCAACGACTCCTGGCACTAGCATAACAGAGAGATCCACAGATCAGGCATCTTTCCTGGGGTTAACCCCATAAGCCACTGAGTAGTCTTGGCTATCACCAATCATGAATGGAACACGTGTAACCGCTCCTGGACTGACTGTGCATGTGATATTCCCACCCATACCTTATACCACCTCTGAACCCGCCGTGATATTTCAATTTTTACTCAAAAAAGCTATGACAAATCTTATTGCTAAAGTACTTCAAAACCAATTCATACAAATTTAATGTAGTAAGGTAAAGGTAAAGGTCCCCCCCCGGTTGCACATGAGTGCTAGTCGTGTCCAACTGTAGGGGCGGTTCTCATCTCCGTATTCAAGCTGAAGAGCCAGTGTTGTGCAAGTCCATGGTCATGTGGCTGGCATGGCTGCAAGGAAACACTATTATTAGTATTACACTGTTATTCGGATTACACTGAATGTAATACTAATAAACAAATGTAAAATCAATAATTCCAATTAAACCAAATTGACCCAATTAACCTACATCTTAATCTGATTTAATCTCTTATTAGACCAAATTGACCCAATTAACTTACCACGTAACAAACCTGGGCAGCAGAAGCAGCAGAAACAACTGGTTTTTCTTCTGATATGCAATGCCTTTAGGCTTCCCCAGGAATACAAGTCGAGAAAATCCACCTATCAGGTCCACCTGGAAACTGTGGCCCCACATACCAGCCACCAGGTTGTCATGTTTGAAAAAGCCTCCCTCGGCACCAAACCCTCTGGGAAGAAGTCGGCCACACCAAGATGACACTTGCCACCATTTTCCTGGCCCCAGAGCCACCCCTCAATGACAAACACAACCCTTGAGTCTTTGATTGAGTACCTATTGTACCAACCAGATATGTATTATCTTTCAAGGTAAAATGGAAAAGGAATGGGTTGGCTTTACGTTTTCCTACAGAAATATCCATTAGGTACCACTCAAAACTGGCAAGTTGCCTCAGAAATCCATCTATTTTCACACATCTTCCCTTGAATCTCTACATCCCCAAGATGTATTATGACTGTTAGTGAAGAAAAATGCACTTTAGGCATCTACATTAGCCATGCTGGTTGTGAGTGACAGACTAGAACACGGGGAGAGTACCAGGTGGCTTATTTTTGTAACAGAATGAGATTTATTCTCTAATGCAGGGGTGAGGAACCTTTGGCCTTCCAGATGTTTTCAGCTGCAACTTCCAGAATTCCGAGCCTATACTGCCAATGATAAAGGACTTCGGGAGATGTGGTTCAAAACACCCGGAGAGCCAAAGGTTCCATATCCCTGCTCTAATGAAATCAGAATTTGGAAAACTTACTGTTCTAGATTGGACCTCCTGGCTGGCTGATTCTGGGAGTTCTACTCAGAACGAGGAACAAAGGGGCTGATTTTTTTTTTTTCTCCCAAGGACACTTTCTTTACTAGGACCTTTTTCAAATGGATACTAAGCTCCCCAATAAGCAACAAGATTTGCTATAAACATAGAATAAGTCATAAAATGAAAAAGGTAATCTATGCTAAGCTATAGCTGCCACGTGACAAATAAAAAAATCTGTGTCTTCTTTTACCTTTAACTGTAATTTGATCTAATAAAAGCAGCATGTGAATATTTCCGTGATATGGTGGTAAGAGTTATCACCTGCCAGTATCTGAGCTTTTAGACAAAGAAAGGAGGAAAGAAATGAAAATTAGAAACCTAGCAGACCCACAGCTATTTAACCTTGTTTTCACCATTTACTAAGAGACACTTGCTTTAAAAAATGTACAGTCTGAATTACTGAATATGGTCTGCCAAGTCATGACTACGTTCATGTGCAAATGCATTAGCTAAACTTAAGAACACACATTCACACATTTAATTACTCTAAGAAATGTAATTACATGGCTATGACCACCTGACCGATGGCATTTCTCTCCCCCCCCCCTGTGTTGTCAGTTGGGCACTTTTTGATCTATTGGTCTTTGCAGGCAACTGTTGAAAACCCTGAAGTCTATGCAAATGAAATCACATACTTAATTAGACCATTCAATTATTCAGTTTTTTATCTGTGGAAAGCAAGAACCTTGTTCTGAGAAGTCAGCCCTGCAATGTCTATCACCGTCAAAACGGTTGGCACACGTTATTAAACCCAACAAGATGTGATAATCCACTAAAGGCCAGAGAAAGGAAGGGCAATGTAATGAAATCTATAATGCCAGCCCATCTGACAAATAATGGTTCCTTAAGGAAGCTTTATATAGAAAACATAAGAATTGGAGAGGAAAAAAGAAATCCAGGGCAAGCCTCAAACAAGACGCTCGCGCATGTAAAGGCCAATTATCTGAGGCATCATTCATTTGCGCACAACATGCGGAACGGAAACCAGGATGTGGTTCTCTATAAATATTTTAACAACATGGTCCCCCTTCATTATGCACATGAATGTCTACTTATGTGGCCTTAATGACTATTTCAAACACATTAATGTATATGACAATGAAAGCAACACAATCAATTTGGTGCTTGTGAATACCAGCTGCTGGGGCTGTGAGCTACTATACTCCTTCTGGGTTTCCCACAGGAATCCAGCTGATCAGTGATAACTACTGTGGCTCTATCCTTCAAAACCTTTGAGATCTGTAGTACCAAAGTTCTTAGAATTCTCTGCTAGACAGCTGGATTTCAGGGGCATGCACTAGCTCTCTTTAGTGGAGAACTGCAAGTATCTCAGATTTCACAGGACAGATGAATAATGGTTAAAGTGGTATTGAACTAATATAACTGACTAATATGGATGCATCTAAATAAACCATAGATTTGATCTGGTATGACTGTTCTATATTTAAAAGGTCAAACAGAACATGAATACAGGTACCTGTATCTTATCTTACACACGAAGTGGGGAAGTAGTATGGGAGGGTGGGGACATGATTTTTTTTTATTAAAAAAAAGGCTAGAAGAGAAAGTAGTTAGGAAGTCTCACTTATCCCAGACATCTGTTAGCAACTGCATTCTCTACAGCTGTGCTTTGTCACAGAAGAAGACACCAGGGAGAAGTTGCAAACAGTTAAAACCATATACTGTACAGTAGACACTGGCCTTTTAGTATGTCGGGAAACAAATAGCCTAGATTGATTGCATATATAATAACCCTAAATAGGACAGTGGGATGAAAAAGAGAGAACAGAGCAGATTTAATTGTGAAAATAAATAAATAAATGAATAAAAATAAAACACATGGTGCCATCTTAAAGACTAACTTTCATTTTTTTTAATGTTAGCTTTCGTGGACAAGTCCACTCCATCAGACGCAAGAGAAACAGAGATAGCATAGCAAATATTTATATATGGTATCAAAATACAGATATCAAAATATAGAGATTGTGGTTAGCTAGTAAGAAAAATGGTGGGAGTTTAAAATTCTGATGCTAGCATCTTTGATATGCAGGCATATTTAAAAATGCAAAAGTCAATTTTTAAGGTGCCACCTTGTTTTTGTCTTTTTTATTTGTTCTTTTCTTTTTTTACTTTTTTAATGTTCACGTACAGTGCTTGCAGAGACACACACAGGCACCTCTTCTCCATCTTTAAGATTTGTGCAGAGGTGGAAATTTCAGCAGGTGTAGCTTACATATTAAGCACATATTAAAGCTCTCAGAACCCTGTGTTTTTCTTCAATCAATCTAGAGTCTTGAGTCCTCAGCAAGAAAAAATATATGCAAAAGACATTAATATTCACATTAATTCCCCTCCAGTGCATATTTATGAACTGCCTGAGCATGTCCTACGTATTGTACAAGCATTTTCAAAGAGGCATTGAAAACATATTTTAATCAGAGAGACAAACCTATCTCGTTAAAGCCACTGTAGCCCAGCTCTTGCCTGCTCAACCCCAGTTCTTCAAGGTCTAAACATGCGAATCCTGGTGGACACTGGTAGCCTTCTTCTGACTCTTTCGAACAATGTGTGTCTGGGATCGCTAAATTATTCCAGGTTATGTTTCTGTTGGGGGGGAAAAGAGGGTTCAATCTGTTAGTCAAGCTGAGCACTGCATAGATTAAACAGCTGGGCAACAGCCCTGCAAACAGAAGTCATCCGGGTATGCTCTCTCTGCTCATTTTCAAGGGGAAGTTTAACAGTTAAAATGAGAAAAGGGGTGACTGTTGTTCCCCTTCCCCCCAACACAGGCATGCTGCGGAGAGAAAATAACAGGGAACAGCAGGAAGTTTAACTGTTGTAAAGAGTATGAAATATCTGCTGGTAAAGCCCCTCAGGTGTTACCCGACTTGGACATGCTCCCAGAAGAGGTATGGTCCCTTGGTGGGTAGAGGTTCAGAGGGCGATGAGTTTGGCACTTGCCCTAGGTCCTGGTGCGCCTATTCTTTGGCCTGTACTAAATATGCCAAGTTTTGTTCCCCGGGAGGGTTTTAGTTCCATGCGGCCAGTGACCCCTGACCAATCAACGCAGTTTGCAGTTTACTTACATTAAAGGAGGTAACAGTGTGTATAGTACCTTAGTGCAGAATAAGAAGGCAAATCATTTTTGGAGGTAACACTGTGTATAGTACCTTAGTGGAGAAGAAGAAGGCAAATATGTGAAGTGGCTTGTCAAGTGTTGACTACTGGAACAAGTGTTAAAAATACTGGCCTAACGTACAGCTGGCATTTCTCCTTCATGAGCGTCTCTTAAACATGTGAATCAAGGCTTCAAGAAAATTGCCAAATGGGGAAAAATCAAAAGGCTGGCAAAATTAGTAATTTCAAAATGTGAATATTTGCATTTTTTTTAAAAACAAACAAACAGAAATGTAGGACTGCTTGCCAAATTTTACTCTAGCTCACTTTGTATCCTGAATGTCATGGCAAATATTGTTGTTAATCATAATCACCATCATAGTATATCTTGCCTTGCCTACAATGATCTCAAGGCAGCCTGCATGTCTCCCTCTCCCCTACTTTAAATCAGCACAACTCTATGAGCTAGCTCAGGCCAATCCAATGTGAGTGGCACAAGGTCATCCAGTGAGCTTCAGCGCTGAGTGGAGATTTGACACCTGAGTCCTAGTTCACCACTCTTAACTACTGCCCCATGCAGGATCTCACTCTGGTCACCCCATTCTTTGCCAAATTCAGGGGCAATGTTCATGTTGCCATGTCTAGGCCACTCTTAGACTCAAACTCTTCTGGAATTCTTTCTGACCTTATTTGGTTTGGTTTGGTTTGGTTTTGTAATAAACCTGTAATGAATCTGGTGAATGCGCAGTAGACTGCAGCCAGCTCACAAACTCCTCTCTCTTCACCACCATCTGTGTACTTCTGGTCTTGATATTCTTGAATATTCAAATTGCTGGCCCACATAGAAATATAACTAGCATGAAAACTAGCTGATGGGTCACAAACGAGGAATAATGAGTAGCAGTACAGTTTCCCAAGTGAGGAGCAGTCTGATCATCTTCTCTGAGGAATTCGCTTTAGGAATCAAGCTTTCCATTTTCATTAAGAACCTGGGGACAATGTGAACTCCTCTGTATCAAATTCACACATGACTGTGCTCTGAAAGGAGCAATGGCTCAAGGGACTAGAGAAAAAGGTGTTAGAATGACGGGAAGAATGTATCCCTCAAAAGTGTCCTGCTTATATACCGCCCCATACTACTACAAGTAGTCTCTGGGCGGTTTACAATTGTAATTACAGAGTGCAGGCTACACATTGCCCCCCCAGCAAGCTGGGTACTCATTTTACCGACCTCGGAAGGATGGAAGGCTGAGTCAACCTTGAGCCTGCTACCGGGGATTGAACCCAGGTCGTGAGCACAGTTTTAGTTGCAGTACAGGCATTTAACCACTGCGCCACGAGGCTCCTAGTAGGAGAATGAAAGAAAGTATAGCTATTAACACAAATTAACTGTACAAGCAATGATAATACTAAAACTAAATGGAAGGGGCAAGTAATTTCCTTGGAAAAGGTACTGAATGTCCTCAATACATTTAGTTTCAAAGAGTTCTTTTTATTTCTTTTGTTACACTCGTATGCCCTCCCCATCCTGAGAACAAGCATTTGAGTGTCATAATAACCCTGTGAGGAACATTAAGCAGAGAGACAAAGAGATGATGCACTGCTGACTAACCCAAAGCCACACAGGACAGTCACAGAATTATGGTTGGAACTGTCTTGAGAAATCATCTAGTTCAGTGGTTCTCAACCTAAGGGTCCCCAGATGTTCCTGGACTGCAACTCCCAGAAATCCCTTCTAGAACAGCAAGTGTTGGAGGCTTCTGGGAGTTGCAGCCCAGGAACATCTGGGGACCCACAGGTTGGGAACCACTGATCTAGTCCAACTCCTGCTGAATGCAGGATCTGAAGTGTGCCATACAACTACCATTTACTTGAGAAATGGCCATCTAGCCTCCACTTAAATACCTCAAGGTATTCTTTTTAGCAATTGGGCATTCACTGGGCAATGGTATTCACCACTGGCTAATCCTTTCAATCCAGAAGCACTTTTCGGTCAGAATGAAATTACTTTACTATCCAGTATGTGACTGAGTCCCAATAAAACCAATGAAGCTAATATCCAAATAAACAGGGTTGTGCCATCATTTGGGATACAAATGTCACAAAAAGTGGCCTTCCAACTGACACTGCCTATATTGCTTGAATATATAAAATGTCATCAAACAATTAAATAATACACTTTCCTTGTTCCTTGTTACAGAAGGAAAAAAACACAAGCTAAGTAAGTAAAAGTATGTCATGATGAGGAATTCCGCCAAATAACAGGGAACAACACAATGTGGGAGCGGTTGAAAAAAAGCTGTCACAGAAGAAATGTAGTCAGATAAATGATTATAACAATATGGTAAGTGTGGAGACTGCCTTAGCTAGAAAGGGATTCAACAGAGTCTCAAGGGAAAGAGAACAAGTGTGATAAAAATAAATAAATTAGGACAAGTATTACAGAAAATACAGCACACAGTCTTAAAAAAAAGACAGAAAAGTCGCATCAGCAATTTGTTTGTGCTGATTTTTCCAAGACACAGTCAGATTTTTAAATGGCCTATTTTTGTTTATTTCATCTCAAAGCAGAATTACAGGTGGAACCCCCAACTGGTTGTTACACTTGGGAAATCAAAGCACTTTTGCTCTCAGAAGGCAGGGAATTACAGCTCTCTGCCTCATGACATTACTCTGAGGTACTGATCTCACAGTAACATTTAGGCCACAGTGGGAAGAGCAGGCATCAAAACGGATATCTAAGGGGGACAGCTATATATTTGAGAAGGAGAAACATTCTGCCTTTCTGCTAAAGGAGAAACTTTTTTTTTGCCTTTCGAAAAGGAATCCAAAGATAGTATTTAAAATCAGTAACAATGAGTATACAGTACTACAAGCATCAATGAATACAATATCAAAATCATAATCCACACCAAAAGACATTTGATGCAGTTAAACAAAGCAATCCATTTAAAAAAAAAACACTTGGCAGCCATTCACTCTGGAAAGGCTTGCCTGAAATTGCTTTTGTTGAGGTGAGCAATGTTTTATGGCTTCTTCTATAATCAAGCTATCATCACTGTCTGGACTACATCATATTTTACAAGAATAAAGCAATAGAAATAATACTTAGGGATTGATTACCAGGAGTCACGTGTAAGAAACAATTTCCGCAGCTATTTGCAATAAGCCTCAAAATCTCTCCAGGGCCCTTATGAAATACGTACGATGCTCTTCTCACAAGACATAGGAATGTCTATTAAATA
This sequence comes from Phrynocephalus guinanensis, assembly GCA_037367245.1. Classification (NCBI taxonomy): domain Eukaryota; kingdom Metazoa; phylum Chordata; class Lepidosauria; order Squamata; family Agamidae; genus Phrynocephalus; species Phrynocephalus guinanensis. Next base: position 25,486,734 of record CM074736.1, read on the forward strand.
CAGTGGTACCTCTATTTACGAGTTTAATCTGTTCTGAATGCATGCTCATAGTCAAACAACTTATAACTAGAGCAGATGTATCTAAAAAATAAAATAAAATAAAATAAAATAAATTGTAAGTAGAACAGACCGCATTTAAAATTTGTAAGGCAGCAGTTAAAACACCAATGGGTTTCCGCTCTTAAGTTGAATTGTTCGTAAGTAGAGCTGCTCGTAAGTAGAGGCACCACTGTAACGTTTAATAGAGTATCATGATCTAAAAGAAGCCAAGAGAGACCCAAACAGTATATGAACAATGGTTATTTCCCATTGTGTTTGTATTTGAGTATTTTAAAAATAACTTTTGTTGGTTTGTTGTACTTTCTGGAAGCTGCTTGTCCAATAACTGTGCAGGATATAAGTTTAAACAAACAAATAAAATAAATAAATCCTCAGCAAGTTATTGTTAAGAGACTATCACTTTTATGATGGCAAAGAGTAGGGATGGAGAAGTCTTTAAATCAAGGAGTAGCTGCTTTAGGAGTTAAAAACCCTTAGTCTTTGAAAATTTGAGCAAATAATTCTCCAAAAGATATCCCCCACCCACTTAATAAGAGAACATTTTTTAAAAAAATATTGTCTCTTTCTTTCAATTTATTTATTTCTGAGACTTTAAATACTTCCCTTTGTAGCCTGGTAGCGTTAGTATAAATAATATTGTACAATAAAACAGCAAAACAAGGGCTGAACAACCACAATATTCCACTACAAATACTTTAAGATAGGGATGTACATTGTACAAAATACCCCTACCCAACACCAAAAAAACTACTCCAAGTGTGGGGATGAAAATTCCTTTGATTCCACAAACCACACTTAGCTTGACAAACTCTTTCCATACATTCTTCCCATTTTGAACTTGGATCTGGATCAACAATGGGGAGTGTCGAGGCCATGAACAAATTTATCTATCAAGTCCCCAGAAGGAGCTATTTTTCTGTCCAAGATCTAACACTTAGAAAAAGCAAAGGGCAGTAGGAGGTATCCTTTCTGTAAGGGGTTTTTGAGGTGTTTGGAGCACATTGAAATAAATCTCCAAATATGGCATCTCTCTTTTTCATCTTTGGCAGATGTTTACCAACAAGAGGGGGGGGAGATACCTGTGATGAGAGGTTTACATCTTACTTCAGCCCTGTTCAGTCAAGAAAGAATCTGACTGAAAAAGTTCCCTTCGAAAGAAAAGTTACCTCCCCTTTTCCAAATGAAAGATCCACTGGAAAAAGGAGAAATCCTGATTTAGACTCACCCTGGCTTTGTATCATTGGTTACACAATGATATGTGAAAGGTCCAAACATTTGAACCCCCAGAATTCCATACAGAAGCAGGAAGAACAGGAGAAATATTGACACACTCCAGATTTGTTCACCTGAACGCCTGGCAAAGAAAGGGAAGGGAAGGAGACATATTAGCTGCAGGTTCAGTAAGAAAACATCTCCTGGAAAAGTATACTATTCCTGATTCAGTTTATTTTTTGAAGTATTTAAAAACTAGGATTTATTCAAAACATGAAAATATACATTCAATGAGCAGGGATTAAAATACTATTTGATAACATATGTATGCATGTAAAAAGCTCAACAGGCAACACAACTAACTAAAGATATTTTACTGCTAGAGGCAACACCCCCCCCCCAAAAAAAGTTCACCCTTCCCATTTCACATGCAAAAGCCAACAGGACTAGAAGTTGCATATTCCCTCAGCGCTGGTATCCTGGACAATAACTGAAGGCACCACAGAGCAGGCTACCAGTGATACCTCTTTCCCCCTATACATCTTATTGCTATCCGCCAGGTTCTGCTATTCACAGGAACCACCATAATTTGCCCAATGTTGGGGCCATCACTGATGGACAGTAAAAATCTGACCAATAGAGCTTGAGAAAAAGTTACTTTTTAAGCAATCGTTGTCAAAACCCACCACACTGAGCTGATACTTGTCCATTTTTTTAAAAATCCTTCAAGGTATTTTTTTCTCAGAACAAAAACAAGTTATAGAGAGGCCTGGAGTTGTATAAGCATTTTAATAAGTATGTTACCCTCAATAGGTTGCACTTCATAATTTAGGTTTAATATAAATACAATAATTAACAATATTTAGGGTCAAAGCATCCCTTTCTTAATGCATTCTTGCACAACTATACCTGGATTTATTAGAAACACTCTTTATAAAGAAACAAAAAGGAAAAAATCAACTTACTTTAAAATGTTAGTTATTCTAGTTCTCGGTAATTCAAAACGGAAATAGATTCGGAATGCTCGAATCATAATAAGCGGCCGTGGTATCCTCAGCATACCCCATGGTGACATCTGGTCAACAATATCAGCAATTTCGAACACCTAAGAACAAAAGGAATGACTTTTCCCCCTCTGGTTTTACAATCATAACTGCTATCCTTTGTGCTAATTTGTAAAATTATTTGTGCTACATCACATAACTTCAGCTTTCAACACCATCCTTCTTTCAGTAGTTGTTTTCAATGAAATCAAGATTTCCATGCTTCTAACTACTAAAACGGATGGCAATTGCGCCTATCAAGAGCAACACTAGCAATTAATGCTATCACACAAATGATATAATCTTGGAGCGCCAAATATCAGTTATCCCATATGAGTAGCCAACAGAATTTAAAAACTACAATTTTTTATAAATCCTATGTGGTGTACTAGGTAGAGTGATGGACTCAGGGACCCCATGGTCCCCGCTCAACCATGGAAACCTGTGGGGTGTGTGGAACTGGTAAAATGACGCATTTACCTTGGAAGTTCTCACTAAAGTTGTTAAAAATCAACTCTGACTTGAAAGCCAATAGCAATAACAAAGTAATCTTAATAGGGAAGGAGAAGGAACATACAGCGTGGAATTGTTTAGATAGAAGGTACAACCACTGCATGCACTTACACAACCATTTACACATAATAGGATTGCTACAGGGCTAGGTTCTTACTTACAAGCCAGTTCAAGGGGCAGGGAGAGAAGAGGAATCTATTGGGTTTTGTATCCTCAGATTGTTTCAAAAATGACTGCTGAATTAATATGTGGAAGTTTAAATTTTATTCTACTGTGTCCATCAAACCAAATGTAAGCATTTCATTATTTCTACGGATTGTTTTGGGAGGATCCGTGTTGTATTGAATAACTAAAAGCATCCCCCTGACAAGCAATTTTGATCTGAAAATGTTGTCCAGATTATCAAAGTATTCATATTTGTACATCTAGTCAAGATCACAGTGTGGTTTCTGCAAGATAAATTAACCCAGCTACTGTCCACACAGAACTGTAACTCAGTGTATCTGAGGTGTAGATCTCAGAATTTTAGATACCACATTTTTTATACACATGGTACTCAACTACACAGTAACTGAATTGTTTTGGAATAATGAAAGAAGGCAAATGGGTAGTATCACTTTACCCCAGAAAGATGAAATGTCCATCCTTATAACACAGTATAATTACCTGTAAAACCAATGACACCCAAAGACAAAAAACCATGAAACCATCAAATACACACCAACGGTCCTTTACATAAGAAGTATCCCCCTATGGAGAGAAATGAAAACAACATTATTTAAATTGTTATTTCTGTTATCTTATAATGAACCATTATAAAACAAAGTGAGCAAAAAGCATTCCTAAAAATGCAGTGCTTCTAATACAATGGAGAAACAATATGTTAGCACTTGGAATTTTGACCATTAGATGCTGCTGACCCAAGACATCAAGAGTTAATTTAAGTAGGGTGCAGCAAGAATTTAGGTTCTTCAAAGGATCACCTACCATTTCCCTCTCAAAACCAGCTTGTACCATGTACTCCATTTCCACCAGGAATCACAGAAAGCTTATGGCTCTACCCAAGTCCAGGAACAACTCCTTCCATGAATGCCCATGCTCATACCTGACAGGGGTTCTCATAACAACCTATAACCACTGGCCACTAATATCAATATCAGGACAAGGTTGCAATCAGTACATCAGGAACAGAAGATGTGATCAGGATTTTGTTTTTTAAAAACATTAATAATATAGACATCAATGTTGCTTTTTAAAACTTATATTTCATTAGAAGCCCAACTTATAAGATGATATTTTGAAGCAATTTGTGCCCCAAATGTATCAGAATTTAATCATTACTGGCACAAATCCTATCCATTATACTGCCTGGCTGACTCAGGGGTCATATCTCAGGGGTAAATTGCCAAGTTAAGACTGCAGTGTAGGCTCTTGGCGGTGTGCACTGAGATGCACAACTTGGAATGCAATAACAAAGGCCTACTTTGGCTGTTTAACTTGTGGCAGTTTCTACCAAGGTTTGTGTTGACGGCATGATATCGAAGTAAAAATGGTTTCCTGCATCACTGCTATTCCCTTTATCTTGTCCATAGGAAGGGCTTGTGTGCCCAGCAGCAGGAAGGGAAAGGTAGTTGAGGATGGTCAATGGTAAATGTCATTAGACTTTCCTGCTCATATTCTAACCCTCCTCAAAAGTGCCCCTTTCCAACATCTTATCATCTGCCTGTTTTGCCTGTTAGAATAAATGCACATAGAACAGTGAAGTCTAGATTTTATTCCTTTTGCCACATCCTTCTTTCTTTTCAGAAAAACTTTCACAGCTTTGGGTTGCCAAATGTAGCCCCAAGAGATTTCATCCAATGTTTACAAGATACAGTGGACCCTTGTATAACAAATGGTTTGTATAACATAAAATTTGTACAACATAAAAAATTCCGGAGATAGGGGAAATTTGCTTAACATAATCGCCTATGCGGCGAATTTGTACAACATAAAAACGGGATCACTCTGTTTTCAATGCATTCCTATGGGAAATTTGTATAAATGAAAATTTGCTTAACATAATTTAATTTGGAACGAATTAATTCCTTTATACAAGGTACCACTGTATCTTGAATTCTGTGGCATTATTCCAGCTTACACTGCTGAAAAGCTGCAACGTAAACCTTCCAAATCAATAGTGAACTGGAACCAATAACTATTCTTTAAAGGGAAAATTCATTTTTGTTCAGTATTTCTTCAAAAATCCACGTTTACAACAACAGTGAGATAAAACAATCAAAAGAATTCAGAGAAAATGATAACTGTTAGACCAGGATGGATATGAATATTTAACTCTAAAAGCCTGTTCTTAACATTCTGACACGGTGTGGAATGGCAAAGTGTGGGACTACAGAGACACAAGTTGACTTTAACACGAGACGTGTGCGTAGGAGAGAGAGAACATGTTCCCCTTCTCGGGATCCAATATCGTATGTGGCAGGATCCTCCTACTCCCACCTTTTATTTATCTCCAATACGTGAATGTTTGTGATTCACTCCTATGGGGAGAGAGAAGCACAGCACAACAGTTGCGGGACAATAATTCTATCTTTGATGCTGGTTCTTTAGTCACACTGAATCCACTTAAGAAATTTGATGGCTGAAATCCTGTTGCTCAGCATAATAAGGCATACAGCAGAAGCCCCCCTGAATCAGTGGTGATTTGGTGAGTCAACTCTTATGTAAGTTTCCCTGGTTCAAGGGGTTTGAAACAATGGAATTTAGAGAGGAAGCAAATTACCCAAAATCCCATTCCTTCAATGGGCCCACTCAAGTGCAACTTATATGGTTCACACCAGGATTTTAGCCACTCAGTATTTGTGTGTACAACAGACCCAGTGTATCTGGGTACTCTTCCAGTATATCCGTTTTTAATGCTACTCTATTTCAGCATGATTCGCAAAAACAAATACAAAACAAATACAAAAGAACTGTGGCACATTAAAGACTAACAGATGTACAGTATTTCAGTGTAACATTTTGTTAATTAAAATCTACTTCTTCAGTTATAGAAAGGACAGCATTTAGCCACCTGCTTATATACATGATGGACACATTTGCAGTTTATGCACAACATATACACATTGCATATATAAATCTATAGCTGAATATTGTACACCATGTGTCACAGGAAGTCACATGTAACTTGCAAGAACTCACAGTAGATAAAAATTTTGTTAAAGGTAGCACAGTCCTTTAGCTATTTTTCTAATACTTGCAATATATAATTATTCACTCAAATGACATATTCTGCAGTACATATAATTAGGATAAGGGGAAAAAAGAAAATTATGTATTGAAAAATTATCTCTTATTATTTATTTCCTGTCAGCCATTGCCACATATTATATAAAATCAATTCACTTTATGGACTCTGCTAGCATATTAATTATTCTATACAACGCTAATGTTCAGGACCATTTAAGCCAATGAGAAGGCAGAGGCAGACAGTAAAGTGACACAATGTGAAACTGACAATATTCCACTGAGATAAGGACTTTTCAATAAAAACAGAATCTGGGGAAAAGATGTGAAAAACTTATAAGCAAATTATGTTCTATGGTCTGGTGCACATATAATGCTAATCAAGCCCTAACCATAATTAGAAGATTAGGAGCCTAGTGCAGATTTGTGGTTCAGCAATGCAAATTTCCTATTGGAGTGTGTTCTTTCATGTATTTGGACTGCAAGCCCCAAGATTCTCCATGAAGCACTCTGGGTAGTTTATTCACAAGCATAAATCAACAAACCACTAGATTTCCCTCCCTTAGAGAAGAGCTTAACTTCAACACTACATTGGCTTCTCCTGTCATTGCTTCCTGTTGCGAATTGAATAAGACAAAAGAAAGGCATCACAGTACTTCTTGGGACTAACAGCTCTTTGGGACGCTCCTTCTTTAGAGTCTAAAAGCCAGTGAAAATATGACTCACAGCATTCCCCCTGCCCTGCAGGTCCCAGTTACCAATTGTCAGCCATATCATAGTAAGGGTGGTTAACTGACCAGCAAGGGCTGGCTCTCCTGGTTATGGAGGATGCTGGGAGTTAGAATCTCACTAACCATCTTGAGGTCTGAAGATTTATTTGAGGAGGCATCTCCCAGAATTCTACGTGGAGAATTCTTAAATAATTCTGGGAGCTGCAATCCAGGAAAGCCAAGAAGATAAAACAAAACAAAGACCACATAACTTTACACCCCTATATCCTATCACTTTCCTGGCTGGCTAGCTCTGCACCTACTGAGACCAAGGTTCCTCTAACCAGGATTTGAAAACTGTGTCTTTACAAACCTGGTTTCTAATTATGTGTTAAAATCAATTACGATTAGAGTCAACTATGGTTAGTACTAGTGCAATTGCAACAAGACATCTTTGTTAGCCGGGGGAACAATGAACGTTCTGCCAGAAAGTTGCAGAACTGAGGTAGGAGAGAGAGCACTGGAAGAAACAGGTGAGGTCATGGTGAACTTTCAATTTCTTCTCATTTATGAAGTTGGAGTTCTTGGACTCTTAATAAATAAAAAGAGTATGTTGCTGTAACAAAGGGAATAAATGATACACTAAGACACTTCTATAGTGGCCATGACTGTGTAATCATGATAGTCTTTGGGCCACACATATAATTCCATCACTCCTCCATTGCATAGATAAGTGGAAATCATTCAGGTACTATATATTCCAAGTTCATGCAAATGAAAAAAACTAAGTACAATAGCTTTAAAACAAGCCAGAATATAAAGCTGTGGTTCAAAGATGGCATAATATTATGGCTTGCTCTGAAACTATTCTTTTGATACTGAGGAAACAAGGTCAATTAGAAAGTTCCTCCTTCATCCACCCCCTACCATATGAAGAACAATAAAGAGGTTGAATGCTGCCACAAGGCACAATCGCATGTTGGCTTATTAAACTAAGCTATGAAAATTAGAATTGATCCCATTGCATAAGAACATCTGAGATTTCTTTTCTTTAAAGTTGGTTTCTATCTATCAGAATTGGCAACAAAATCAAAATGTACATTACTTTGTCCTTCAGTTTAAAATAATCTGGAAGCCCTATTTATATTTCAAATGTTGTACGTTGATATATTATACATATTATTTTCCCATTGTTGCAGCTTTGTCACATAACGATTATGCTGAGATACCTTTGCTTTTGTGTACATGATTTTGTGTACATGATTGGGCCTATGATGTATAGATATTCATATTCAATATCCTATTTTCATTTACTTTGTGTAATCTACTCAATTCCGATTTTGTACAGAGTTACCAACAAATTCACCATGTGACACCTGTTATTCAATGCATTTTGCTCCACACACAAACATGGGGGAACTTTCCCATGCTTACAAAAAAAAGGTAATAATCAGATAAATTCCTAAGTTCGCACTGTGTTAGTGGCAACCCACAAGTATTCTTCATCTATTAGCCATAACCTAATGCAATAGTGTGTGAAAAATCTTAATGATGTATAAATAAGATACATTTAAATGAGCAATGGTCTTCTGGCTCATGAGTTTCTACATCAGCTGTCGGTTATGAACTAACTGCTGTAAAAAATCAAGACTGAAGTCCTGCTGCTCAGCTTCATGTGTGCAATGGAGATGATGTCACCACCAGCAGAAAATTGCCACTCATTAAAGGTGTGGTGGCTCAGCAGGCTAGGGCACTGAAAGCTGTCAGCTGTAAAGTTGGTAGCTCAGTGGTTCGAATCCCGGGTGCCAATTCCTACCAACCTAGCAGTTCAAAAGCATGTAAATGCAAGTACAGTGGACCCTTGTATAACAAACAGCTTGTATAACATAAAATTTGTACAACATAAAAAATTCCGGAGATAGGGAAAATTTGCTTAACATGATCGCCTATGGGGAAAATCCGTACAACATAAAAATGGGATTACTCCATTTTCAATGCATTCCTATGGGAATTTGTATAAAGGAAAATTTGCTTAACATAATTTCATTTGGAACGAATTAATTCCTTTATACAAGGTACCACTGTAGATAAATAGGCACCACCGTAAAATATGGGAAGGTAAACAGTGTTCCGTGCGCTCAGCCATGCCAGTCACATGGCAACGGACTTGCACAACACTGGCTCTCTGGCTTGGAAACAGAGATGAGCAACACTTCTAGAGTTGGACATGACTAGCACACATGTGCAGGGAGGAGGGAAACCTTTACCTTTTACCTAAAAGTAGTTTGGGGATACATGCAACCCATACACAATGCAGCAAAGGTTGCTTGCTTTGAAGCCCCCAAAGATAACCTTGAAAGGTTGTGATTTTGCCGCTGATGATGATATCATCACTGTTGCATATGCTGAGCTATGCAACAAGATTTCAGCCTGTGTTTACATTTTTACTAAGTTGTGAAAGGAGGAACATTCAAGAAAAAGACAATCCACATAAAGTCCCAGAACAAATTAATATTTTCTCTTATTGCCCAAATATGCAGACAGTTTTGGAATCCTTGACAATAGTTAAATCTGGAGAAACACCCTTAACTCAATCTTAGTGTAATCTGATAAACATTAAAACACCTTCAGAGGATGTTTCAGTGCTCAGTGCCTAGCATCGTATTTCTTACAAGATGCCTGACCAGTGGGGAAACAAGTGAGTTAAGTCATCTGATAGTATTAGTTTAACGAACACTGATTTCTCCTTTTCTTTCAGAGAAAGTAAAATCTTTAGACATGTGGTTTCTGACTTGAAACAAGTGTATGCAAATCAAGAAGCTTGGATCTGAGCGAAAGAACAATATTGGTGTTTGAGTTTCTGGATCCATGGTGTACCACTTGATTTGCAAATACTTTATGAATGCACAGCCTTCATGGAAGCCCTGACCTCGACAGAACTGGAGCCAATATGAGTAAAAATGGAACAACCTTAGCAACTAAGGGCCTTTTTACATGACCCCTAAGATCCGCTGGCCACTTAAATTCGGACCAGAGATCTTAGGGGTTCGTTGCTCTTCCTCTGTCCCCACCCCCCTCCGCACTTCCTGGTTGCTGGCTGCGTGAGGGAGGGAGAAAAAGAGAAAGAAAAGCATGCCGCTCACCTGGTTCTGCCTCTCGTCTCTGTAAAAGTAGCTCTTAAAGGGGCGGGAGCCAAAAAGCAGCAAACAGAAGCAAGGGGAGCCCTGCACTCACTATCGTTGCACCACATCAAAGATTTTTCACCTCCAAAGAGAAGGTACAAGAAAAGTGTGCTGGGTCGCGCTAAAGTGGGCGGGGTCGCACTTAATTGTCTGCAAACTCCGGAGCTGGTGGGGAAACATTTTTAAGCTCCGGAGCTTGCAGCCATTTGCAGCGGAGCTTAGGGGTCGTGTATAAACGCCCTAAGGCAGTTTCAGGGGACTGTGTTGAAGAAATCTCCAATTAACATTCACTGAAGAATTTTTCAAGTCCCTATCCTGCCTGGACATTCTCATATCATGGAAATGGAACACAGAAAGCCTGTTAGCAAAGGCAAGTGAAAGAACAATAACCATGCGGTGATAGCAAGAACTCAACTCTATGTCAATTGCTTGCTGATTAGGCAACTAAGGCATGCAGTCTGTTACTTGGTGTAGGATACACCCTTGCAAATTCTGCAATTTACATAGAAGATAATTTCTAGATCACATGTCTGCAGTGCAAGAAGGTTTCAAACCTGTTGGCTAAATCTGGAAAAATCCTGAATAGTATTTTCTATTGATTGACCCTTTTGAAGAGAGGTTTCAAGAGATACTTTTTGGACTACATTTTCTAGGCTTTATGCACCACCAACAATATGGCAACATGATTACCCTTCTACCATGGATAATTTGTACTCATCTGGGTCTAAGTATATGTGGTTCTGATATTGGAATTCCTGGCACTGAAAAGTTTTGGAGAAGGTAGCCATGTTAGTCTGTGCAAGAATTCCTGGCAAAACTCAAAGAAAAACAAAACAAAAGACAAAAGATATGTGGCACGTTAAAGATTTAACTGTCATATTTTAATGTAATGTTTCGTGGACACATCCACTTCTTCAGACATATAGAAGCAGAATGAGGTGTGCAATATAATATATAATGGAATACACATTTCATACCAAATATTCATTGGCTGTTGTGTGTAAGTATATTTGCATACAAGCTCTGTTGCAAAAATTCCTAAAGAGACAGAAACCAGATATGGGTGAGGGTGGGGAGGGGAGGGGAGGGGAGGGGAGGGGGAAGAGGAAGAGGTAGAGGGTTGTTATTAGAGGTCAAGAGAGTGGATTAGTTTAAAATATGATGGGAAGAAAATGAGTTGCAGGCAGTTTTTGGTGGAAGCTGGGTTTGTAGCTGATGGAGAAAAGAAAAAGACAAATAGAAAAATCGTGGTATGGAAGTGTTATACAGAAATGGCTGTTGAATTTAGCAATTAGTGATATTTGCAATTAGTGAAATGGTTGGTGTAATTTTAGGGCTCTGTAGTAGAAATTCCTCAGAGGCCATAAACAAACACCAGATCAGGGGGAAGAAGGTGGAACAGAGGGGGGAAGGTAAGACAGGGTCACACATCTACTCCAGCAACACTATTACAGGGCCCAACAATGCCATATATAATATCCAGGGCAACTTCACCTGCTCCTCAACCAATGTGATCAATGCCGTATTTTGCCAACAATGCCCATCTGCACTCTACACTGGACGAACAGAACAGTCTCTATGAAAACACATTAATGGACACAAGCTTGACATAAGAAACCACAATACACAGAAACCTGTCTCAAAACCGTTTCACTCTACCAGGACATTCCTTGGAAGATTTGAATGTCACCATTTTAAAACAGAATCATTACAATTTAAGAATACAAAGATAGACAGATGAGATAAAATTCATTCGCGTGATGGACACACACAAGAATGGACTTAAGTCAAGGTTTCAAATGTAATACAGTACCCCTATACTGCCACTATTTTTTCACGAAAGTTTATCTCCCACCACAAGACTCTAGTCGAAGGTAAAAACTATCTAATCTAAACTTTCCATTTATCTCACTCCCTAATGACCCTATCTCCCCCCCTCTACCCCCTTCATCCTGATCTGGTATCTGTTTATGGCCTCTGAGAATTTTTTACTACAGAGCCCTAAAACTACACCAACCATATCATGAATTGCAAACGTACCTACATCCATCAGGCCTTTCTATATAACACTTCCATATCACCATTTTTCTATTTGTATTTTTCTTTTCTCCATCAGCTACAAACCCAGCTTCCACCAAAAACTGCCTGCAACTCCCTTTCTTCCCATCATATTTTAAACTAACCCACTCTCTTGACCTCTAATAACAACCCTCTACCTCTACCTCTTCCTCTTCCCCCTCCCCTCCCCTCCCCTCCCCTCCCCACCCTCACCCTCACCCATATCTGGTTTCTGTCTCTTTAGGAATTTTTGCAACAGAACTTGTATGCAAATATACCTACATGCAACAGCCAATGAATATTTGGTATGAAATGTATATTCCATTCTATATTATATTGCACACCTCATTTGATTTTTGCCTGGAACTCTAGCATTGAAAAGATATTTGTGAAAGTTACTCTGTAAACATTCCAGTTTCACTGCGGCATTCTAAGCTTACTATGTGGTCTGCAGCAGAATTTGAAATGGTTTATTTTTTAAAATATACATTTTATTACCACTCTCAGAATTCCCCAGTGGTGATGCTTGTTGGGGCATGCTGGAAGCTAGAGTCCAAAAAAGGAACTTTCCCAAGCTCTGCTCTTTTGAATACACCAGCCATTTAACCTCAGTTTCCATGCCATTCCACCCTCCTCCATCCTACAATCCATGCACAGTTTGCTGAGAATGCAAAATTTTGACTTCTTTCATGCTATAGTTGACTCTCTGGTACACATACTGACACGATCAAAGCTGCCAATAACCCCTCCTCCTCCAACCAATATACAAAATCATGGAAAAATGAATTATGTTAAGCTAAGCAGATGGTCTTTAAATTCTGGTTCTAACCATCTTTCTTTGACATATGTAGGAGGATACTGACCATGCAACATAGACGCAACATATTCTATGGCTGTTTGTCATATAACTTGTGACACTCAGTTGGTATCTTGGTGGCATCAAGACACTTTGGAGTTCCAACTCTTTGTTATTAATAGCTGGAGCTGATTGGAGTAGTAGTTCAAAATATCTGGAAGTCAGCCAGGTTGCCTACCAATGAGGAAAGAGCTGCCTATACAGCATTCCACACTTACTGCTCTAGCCAAGAAGCATATGCAGGGTCATTCCTAATCAGTTGAGATTTCAGATACCAAACAGTTATGCTTTTTTTTAAATTCAAGGCAAATACGGTTTGTAGAAGAGTTAGTGCCAACTTTAGACATCCACTGGAAATAAGACCGAACAATCTGTATGCAACAGCAAAATGACTTATGAAGCGTAGGTGTTTAGGGCACAGGAATAATGTAATGGCATACATTTTAGCCGTATAAACCTTTTGTATATAACTCCGTTTTGGCTTTGTCATAGTCTGTTTTCAACTTGGATTAAGGGAAACATGCCCAAGCAAGGTGAACTTGTTCCATCTTACCTTGAACATCTGAAATGGCTGTGGTGTTGTTAACCTCCAACCTTTTCCCAACTCCATCTACAGAAAAAAGGAGATTACCTCCATTCATGAGCCTTGCACATTTGCAGTGTTATTTGTCAATGTACCAATGTAAGAGGGAGATTCTCAAGCTTTGATATATGCAACTTGCATATACTGTAACACTCTTAAAAATGCAATGTCATGTACTCATTCTATAAAGTGAAAAGGGATGACACCCGGGGGGAAAACCCCATTTTTCATTACTGTGCAATTAGGAAGTCAAGTTCCACCACACTTGAAACTGAGTCGTCTCCATCACATTCAAATGCCCTCATGCAACCAAATAAAAGCTGGGTGAATCTGAACCCATGATGCTTAATCTCTAGATTGTGCTGCCAGCCAGTCCTCAGACAACTTGAAGTACAGCTGGTAGAGCTTACTACATCCAATTTGGTCTCACTGCCATGGAATTATGGTACCAGCAATGATGATAGAGAAGTGGTGGACATTTTGATTTTCCAACAATACCTTCAATACAGAAGGGCTCCAAATGATAGCAAGCTGCCTTTTGCAGATGTTCATTTGAGTGGGTAGTGGGGCCAATGGCCATGGTCTTATTCTCCCACTCTACAGTATTACAACTGTGTAGAGAGAAATCTTTAGAGGACTTCTGGCTCTAAGAGTATCAAATGAAGTAAAGGCAAAAACTGTGATGTACCTGTACCCTACGAGTTGGCACAGTTATAAAGCATGAATAAATATGATTGCTAATAGTAAGAGAATATGCCAACTCTGCTTTCCAGGGACTAAGCCCAGTTTTCCAGATGTATCTTCAGCCTCTGGGAAACTCACAGCAATTGAAAGGACAGGCCTTGACAATTCATCGTCCACACTGGATGGGACAGTTAATAGGTTACAACAAAGAACGTTTTGAGAAAATAAATAATTATAATTGTATGCCATCACAGCAGCATACAGACATTATGCTCCAGTAAGAATAAATAGTATTGACTTTAATTAATGGCTGAAATCATGTTGTGGCACAACTTGCACACACAAAAGGCTGATTATATCACAGGCATGGTGATTTTTCAATAATTAAAAATCTTCTCCCTTTTGTCCTACAGATTTTCTTGCTCCCTTGTAATCTCTTTCATCATGTGGAAACCGGAATAAAAGGAGGAGGGCTTTAATTACTGAAAAACTCCCCTGGGAGTAATGTCACCCAGCAGTGGGGATTGTTTAGAATTAAAGACCTTCTCCTTCTATCCCACAGCTCACGTGAATTCAACTGTTATATGTTTAAAATGCAGTCTGGTTTATCTAGTGACATGTATTCTCCAAAGAGTTGTCATTTTAAATTCTAGGTAACTATTAACAACTAGACATTGGTGGATGGTAGAGATGGGCACGACTTAGCGGTATTCCCGTTTCCGTTTCCGTTACTCGTATCCGTTACTCTACGGAAACGGGAATTACTCCACCAGAATTCGAGCTCGAACCGACGAACGAACAATTTGGTCTGATTTGTCGTGCTCGTTACTTGCATCGCGGCGATCGCGCAATGCCAAGCGGCACAGAAAAAAGTTTTTAAAAGTTTTAAAAAAACCTGATTCCCGGCCCTAAAACTGTCTGAGGGCACCTACCAGGCCAGAAGGGTGTTTTATTTGGGGGGGGTTTCCCCGCCCCCCTCTCCTTGGCTATTGCTACTGCTGCGCTGCTGGTACCAGGCTGGGAGGGCGCATCCATTTGCCATGCAGTGCGGGGGATCCAAAATGGCGACCACAATATTTTTTTTGAAATCGTTGCCCAAAACCCCACCAAAGCACCACAGAAACATGCGAAAATTAGCTATTTTAAATGCTTGAATTTTTACAGTAGCAGCAGTGGGTTTTTCTTGCAAAAAAAGTCTCCGTTGATTTTATTTTATTTTATTTTATTTTTTTACACCTGCGCATTCGCAATGATGGGTTTGCCCATGGGAGTGGACCATGCAAAGTTTTGGAGCCATTCCACCAATCGCATGGCCAGGTTTTGCTGACTGTACCAGGCTGGGAGGGCGCATCCATTTGCCATGCGGTGGGGGGGGATCCAAAATGGCGACCGCAATATTTTTTTTGAAATCGTTGCCCAAAACCCCACTAAAGCACCACAGAAACATGCGAAAATTAGCTATTTTAAATGCTTGAATTTTTACAGTAGCAGCAGTGGGTTTTTCTTGCAAAAAAGTCTCCGTTGATTTTATTTTATTTTATTCTTTTACACCTGCGCATTCGCAATGATGGGTTTGCCCATGGGAGTGGACCATGCAAAGTTTTGGAGCCATTCCACCAATCGCATGGCCAGGTTTTGCTGACTGTACCAGGCTGGGAGGGCGCATCCATTTGCCATGCGGCGACTGCAAAATGGCGACCGCAATATTTTTTTTTTTAAATTGTTGCCCAAAACCCCACCAAAGCACCACAGAAACATGCGAAAATTAGCTATTTTAAAGGCTTGAATTTTTACAGTAGCAGCAGTGGGTTTTTCTTGCAAAAAAAAAGTCTCTGTTGATTTTATTTTATTTTATTTTATTTTATTTTATTTTATTTTATTTTTTTACACCTGCACATTTGCAATGATGGGCTCGCCCATGGGAGTATACCATGCAAATTTTCCACCAATCGCATGGCCACTTGGCCAGGTTGACCACAGAGACTTCTGGGATGTGCCAATCGGGCATAAACAGCCCACTAATCATAGCCCAAACCCGAACCCTAAGCCTAACCCATACGCCAGTACACTGTCCTTCTAAGTGGGTCAGAGAGGCACCCAGAGGTGCACCCCAATACTCACCCTAGCCTCACTCGTAACTAGCCTAACCCTAGCCCTTGCGCTAACCCGTCTTAACCCTAAGCCAGATCTACTTGCATTGCACTACATGCAAGTACGTGAGACACAGCGGGTGCAAGGAGTCTGCCAGTCCGTCACTTGTGGCTCTGGCTGACTCCTGCAGCTCCATCCAGGAGCCCGCTACCCCCTCCCCAAACCAGTACTAATGACAACGAAAAAACGAAAAAACGAACCGACTAATTTTTGCGAATTTTCGCGAAAAACGGAAACGAGCCAAAACGGAACCGGCCCGACTAACGACAACTCGAAAAAAATTTTTTTCAAGTCGTGCCCATCTCTAGTGGATGGTCCAGTTTTAGATCCATTGCACTATGCTGCATCTGAACACTTCAGTTTTAACCAGTAAAATCCAGTCTCCAATGTTGAGTATTCTACTTCCCTTTTAGCACTGGGGCATGGACATATTTGCAGTGCATTCAGAGTTCATTTTAAGCTTGTTTTTAAAACCCCAATCTCAATCCTTCCCTTTTTATCAAATGTCTCAAGCCACATTTATTCACTCAATTAGAAATATAATGTAGACAGTGGAATGATAATAAAGCAATATTAAAGCAGGAAGTTGAGGGAAGTTGAGGGGGGTTAACATACAAGGCACTGGTTCATGGTTCTCATTTAATTTAGATGTGTTATATATTCTATCCTTATGTTATGTACATATTTTACAGTCATGTGTTTCATTGTTGTTAGCCACCTACAGTGGCCATATGGCGAGATGGGTGTGATAGAACCATACTACTACTACTACTACTACTACTACTACTACTACTAATAATAATAATAATAATAATAATAATAATAATAATAATAATAATAATAATAATAATAATAATAATAATAATAATAATAATAATAATAAAATGACTACCTAAAGCTTGGCCAGCTAGGGAAGGACTGACATTTCTATTTGTACCTTTGGACTATGTGACTGTTTCAAGAGTCATGGAGGGAAAGTATAGTCACTTTCGAATACACTCCAAATTGCAGGCTGGCGAATCAGCCATCCTTGAGCTCAGGTGCTGTATCCCTTCTGTTGCAAATCAGGAGAGATGACAAGAAAGCTCAGCCTTGCATTTCTACTTACACAGTTTGTCTGTGCCATAGTTCAGGTACTAAGAGGATCTCATTTCTCTGTTTCAACTGCATCAATATTGTAAATCTCCCTGTCATTCAATATTCTGCATCTCCATGATAGTGATCAATATTTAAAGTATATCAGTATATCAATATTTTAACCTGATTTATTCTTTTTGTGTTTTTTATTTAAATGGACACTAAATTTAAAAAGAGGTTTGGAGCCGTGCAGCCATTAAAACAAACAAAATCAAAACTAGACTATGGGTGATACCTTCATAGGCTGCTAGTAGAAAAATAAAAAAAAAGGTTGCTGAGCTTTCGAGAGCACAAGCCCTCTTTTTCAAAGCAGGTATAAAAGTCCAAATATGACAAGGTAATTTTCCAGGAGAGAGTTCTTAAAAGTTCACTTGGCAAGGTGGATGCCAGGCCTCTTCCTGGAAGACACAGGGCAGCATGGTCCGATGGGGCTGGACTTTACAGGCCAATTCAAACAAAGAGCTGCATGGTGTTGGCACCTCCCTCTTTCTTACAACAATACTAAATGCTACATGTCTGAAAATTGAATTTACCATGTTATGCAGTTCCTAATAGGATCTTACATGAGTGGAGCTTGGGGGTGGTGGTGACACAAATAGGAAAAAGTTGACTTGTTTAGTGTAATTATTACTGACAGGTGTTACCTAGCCATACATGGTGGTCATGACTTTACTACCATTCTGAATACAATATTTGTAGAAGTGGCAAACACAAACACTTTGCCTTCAAATATGTCATCTTGGTTACACACCCTTGCATCAAAACATCTCAGAAATCCATTTATTTCACAGCAGGCCCTATAGCTCTAAGATGGCCGTGGAACCATTAGTGGGTCCCGGAGCCAATTTTCTGTTCCTGTGGCCATTTGGACTTCAAAAATGCAAAATCAATTTGAATGAAATAGAAAATCTGAAAGTTGCCAGAATTCCACCTCTATTTAAGAATCTAGTAATACCACAAGCCTATTTTGTAACATAGTTAAATGGTGGGTTACTTTTCCTAGGGAATGGTAAACCATTTCTGAATATTCTATACTTAGAAAACCCTGAAAAGTGTAGCCATACATTGGATTTCATTTGATGAGGGCCTTTTCTGTTGCTGCTCCTATACCCTAGAACTCCCTACCACAGGATTCCAGATTGGCTCTATCGTTCTTGTCCTTCCACAAGTGGAGTTCTTTCTCTTCATGCAACCTTCTCCTTTGTGACTGGTTGTCTAACAGAGATTTTAAATGGGGTGGTTTTTATTTTTGTTGCTTTTAAATCTGATTTAGTAATGTTTTTACCTAATTTTTAAAAATATATCTTAATTCTTTATAATATTTAAATAATTTCTTGTTTTCAGCTTTTAATATTGTATTTGTAATTATGTAAGCCATCGTTCATAGAGCAGTGATGCTGGAAGGGGCCTAGAAGGCTATCATGTCTAACCCCCTGCTCCATGCAGGAATACAAATTAAAGAATATCTGCCAGGTGGTTGTCTAAATTTCTCTTGAATGCCTCCAGCACTGGCGCACTCGCCACTTCTTGAGGTCATAGGTTCCATTGCTATACTGTTATACTAGTTAGAAGAACGTTAACCCTCTTTTTGAAGAAAGATGAGGCAAAAGTAAGTAAGTAAGTAAGTAAGTAAGTAAGTAAGTAAGTAAGTGTGGTGTGCTGGACAGAGTAATGGAATAGAACTCAGGAGACCTTGGTTTGATTTCCCAGCTCTATGGAAACTCTTCATGGAATAGAACTAGTAAAATTGTTCCTTAAATATATCATTTACCTCAAAAACTCTATTGCAGGCACTAGACGTCTGTTCAAACCTGACAGCATGTCACAAATATGATTTTATTCTTCCTGGATACTCCAAGGACTGATAACGTGTGCCCCTCCTCCTTTGTTGGCTGGGGAAAACCATTTTATGAGGGATACTGGACATTTCCTCTCCCAATGAAAATAATGTGTGTGTTGGCGAGGGCTAAAAAAAGGAATCTGCCACAATAATTGAAAATAATGCAACCCCACACATTTGGCTCTAGAGAAGGGCACGAATAAAAAAATGGCATTTCGTTTGTCGTTTGGAGGGTCCGTTTCTGTTTTTGCGAATTTTTGAAAAAAAAATCATTTTCGTTCGTTTCTTTACCATTTCGCTACCATTTATTTCATTTTTTGTGATTTGTTTTAGGATTTTAAGCAATTCACTCATATTGCAGTAACGGAAACGAAACACACGAAAAAATTTCCGGTGTTTCTGTTCGTTTCGTTTCATTTTAGAGACAAAATTCTAAAACAAAAACGGAAACGAAAAATTGTTCGTTTCGTGCCCATCTCTATTTGGCTCTTCTGAAATGAGATAGCATACTGCATCCTTGGAAGTTCACCCACTTCTAAACTCACCCTACTCAGATTTCTCATACATTGCCACAGATACAAAATACCTGTGGGGCTGCTCCCAGGTGATAATGATGTTCTTTAGGGCAAACTCAATCCCAACTGATCAGTCCATAGGAAACTTGGATACCCCTCATTAAGTGATTCAAGCTGGATGAACCTGTACATGAATCACTGCCCAAATTACCACTAGAGCTGCCTCTGTCAATGTAGGGTTAATCTTTTTTTCCCAGTTGCAGCATTTTCCAGATCTCTAGTACCATAGCTGTCTATATTGCAGCCAAATTAAGTTTGATTCAGAAGCAACATGATAGCACACAATACACATACACAATTACATTTTGAATATAGGTTGCATTATTTCAGTGTTTGACAGAAATTATCTTCCTTTACTAGTTCCTTTACATGAAGGGTGAGGAAAGAGTGACCAATGACTAAATGTGGTCCCTGAAAACCCTTTATAAAGCATCTACTGCTTCTACCCCCCTAATTTTTATTTAAGAAATTGCTATTGTAATTTGCTGGTTAAATGTTGTTTTAAAAATGTCCATTCGCTCCTTACTACATGCCTTTTTTTACAAGATTTTACTTAAGGAGAAAACTTTTATTTCTCTTCTCCAATTTTCTTCATTAAGTTTCAATTGTTAATTTAAAGAAAAACCCATTAATTGCAATTATCTTACACATTTAAAATTATTCGATAATGACCTCCTTCTATAACCAATTAAAGTGATATTTAATTAATTTTAATTAATTCTCATTAAATCTCAATGTGTTTAGGGCAGAAATTACAAAATAACCCTGGAAGTTATAGTGACTGATTGAAGCTAATTAACAAAATGGCAGTTGCTTGTCACATCACATGCTTTTTGTATAATCACCTATGCCACAATACCTCATTAACTAGCTTCAGTTGGCTGATTTGTGCATGTTTGTTTAAATGCAGATAAAAAACCAATAGGGTAGTAATCAATATAATTTAAGATTATACTACTGTGTCATATTAAACATGTTTTTTTAAAGATATGAGATGAGTTATTAGTTGCCCAAGCTGATAATTGGTCCTAGACCTTATTTACCCCTGCTCTGAGGGATAAACTCCAATACATGTAAAGAGGTGTAAAATGCCCAGCAGGACTGAATGATGGAGAAATGTGTTTTAAAAAGAATCCGTGGATAAACACTCTCCTTGTCAAGTTTTGGAGGTTTTATTTATAATTTTTATGTTTTAAAATATTTTATATTATAGTTTTAAATTTCAATTGGTTTGTGTTAATTCATCATGGGTTTTAAATATTTTTATTCAATGCCTTTTGTCCCCACTGAAAGAGAAATGTGGGGTAAGAATTACAGTTTTCCTGTTCCAAGTCATGTCAACATTGGGAGGAAATCCTAGAACAGGGGTTCCCAACCTTAGATACCCAGATGTTCTTGGACTGCAACTCCCAGAAATCTTGGCTGGCACAGCTAGTGGTAAAGGCTTGTGGGAGATGCAGTCCAAGAACAGATGGTTACTCAAGGTTGGCAACCACTGCCCCAGAACTTTAAACATAATAGGGTGAGGCTGGGTTAAGCATGCCTTCCATATGCCACTTATTCAATCATCTCCAATATTTTCATATTTTAAAAACAATTATGCAATCATGACCTACATTTACGTGTACAATAATACATACTTGGTCTTAAGCCTTCCTAATACAGTGGTACCTTGTATAAAGGAATTAATTTGTTCCCATTAAAATTCTGTTAAGCAAATTTTCCTTTATACAAATGTCCCATAGAAATGCATTGAAAACGGATTAATCCCTAATCACAACCGTTTTTCTGTTGTTCGGATTCAACCCATAGGCAATTCTGTTAAGCAATTTCCCCCTATCTCTGGGAATTCTTTCCTTTACAAGCATAACTGAATTCAAATGAGTTTCCATGATGTACTTAGGATCAGCCTGTGAGTTCACTGCTGACATAAGAAATGCCTTACAAGGGAGTCACTTCCAATGAAACAAACAAATATAATGTTTCTGTGGTTTCATGTGGAAAAGCCATATTCATTCATTTAAAAATTCATGTAATTGGGATACAAATATACTCTGAGGTGAGATCTTATTCATTTGCAAAACAAGGCTTTGGGCAGGATGGTAGCCTGGCTCATGAGAGATAAACTGAGCTGAGGCTAAACAGAAATACTTCTGGTGAATGGTTTATTTTGACCAGTTTGGCATTCACTCTGTTCTACAGCAGACAGTACTCCCTTTAAGGCAGTGGTTCTCCACCTATGGGTCCCCAGATGTCCCTGGACTGTAACGCTAAGAAGCCTCCGCCACTCATGTGCTGGAAGGAATTTCTGGGAGTTGCAGTCCAGGAACATCTGGGGACCCACAGGTTGAGAACCACTACTTTTAAACCTTGGGTCATTGAATCCCTTTTCAACCCCACTTTAGTAACTACAGCAGGCCACATCTGTTCAGTGGTCGGAAGTTTACTTCAACTTTTAAATTAATGGTGCTTGAGACAAACTAATGCACTGGGGCGGACGCGGCAGCTTTGCCAGTGTCTTGTTTTAAATAAGTGCTTCTCCTTTAAAAATGCTGTTCAATAAAAACATATTTAGCAGCAGGGATGATGGAAGAGGTTGGATAGTTGTGGTGGCAAGTTGTTTGTGTATGCATACATCCCCAAGATCATGAGCTGGCTACCCCAACCATCAAGGATAAGGTTCATAGTTCTGGGATAATTATGTATGCATCACAGTCACTAGAGGCAAAAGTGGCCCCAGCAACTCAGATTGATATACCAGCTATGACCTTATCTAAGCAGAGAAAGATCTGCAATTATTAGTCATACTTCGGTAACTTACTGCATTGAAATGCAGATGGAATTAGATATGCAAGCCATCTAGCAACTTCCATCCGTTCAAAACACGGCAACCGGATTGTTCACCACAGCTAATATTTCTGAAGCCATGTTGTGTTTTGTTTTGTTTTTAAGTGACTTGGGACCAAGATCATATAAGAGTATCTTCTCTTACCCCTATCACCTGGGTTAGCCCAAGACATTTTATTGCCTGAGAGCCATAAATGCACTAACCTCTCCCATTTCACTTACAGATGCCAACTGAACTCACAATTGAATCTTACTTCAGCAATGTTGATGAACCAGCATATTTTACCTCACCTTTAATCAACTGGTTACCCTACATCATGAGGAACAGATCGTCTTAAAAAGCATGGCTTTGTCTTCCAAGAAGGGAAAGGCCAGAGGGCAGTAGCCGAATCCTCCACCAAGGTACTACCATCTGCTGTCAGAGAGGAACAGTTCACTCTACGTAGTAGTAGTAGAGCTATGCTGCCTACCAGATCCCTCAGCCATTGTCAAAGGCCCTTCTCCAATGCCTCTGCCAAATGAAATGAGACAAGTGAGTAACAAGAGAGGACGTTCACAGTGGCGATGACAAATCTGTGGAACGCCTTCACAAGAAATGTTCCCCTGGTGACTATGCTACGGTTTTATTGGCACAGGTGAAGAAGATTCGCCTAGACAATGAAAAAAAAAAACCTATGTTTTTGTTATGTACTGTTAATACTTTGTCGTTTTACTAGGAATATCCTGTTTACCTTTTCCCTAAGAGACTTAGATAAAGTTTGTGTTTTATACTTCACTTTCATCTTGGTGTCTTCAGTTTTTTTTATCCCAACACTTAGTTCAAAAATATCAAACCATGATTGATAATGGGTGATCTGAAAGGCCCTGTAGTCATATTGGTTATTTTTCTCTTTTCTGTGGCAAATACAAAAACAGCAGCTTGTCTTCTTGTTATATATTGAGAAACTTCTTTATACATTGTGTAAAATAAATAAACATCTTAACAAAATTAGTTTCCACTCTTTATTTATTGTTATGTGGTATCTTCTATACTTTTTGAAATGTTTTACATGCTATCCAATGCTGTGATATTATGATATAAGAACACTGTTATGATTTATTATTGTAACAATGTTTTTTGCACTCATTGCTTTTAGTGAACTACAGTATGACCCCCTTATCTGCTGATTCATTATCCGCTGATTCACTTATCCGCGGATTGAAGGGGAAATATATAAAAAATACAATAGCCACAAATCAGGTGGCTGTGAGGCATTTGTTGCCTTGCGGCCACTGTGCAAAACTCTCCCAGTTTCTCTCCCCCAGGCAGACTCAGAAGTGGTGTCTCCCTCACCATGCTCCTGGAGAGCCTCTTCATGGCTTCCAACCTAGGACCTCCCCCTGTGCCCATCTCTCTGCAGGCACGCTTGCTTCTTCTGCCTTCTCATCCTTGCAGCTCTGTCCAGCGAGCCTTCCCGGGAGGTTGTGGTGCCTGGGAAGGGCGATGGAGCCAGAACCATAGCAGCCAGCCAGTGGCTTTTTCCATGAGTCCCCTTCCTCGCCATCACTACTTCCTTAAGGCATACCTCCAGAAAAGGAAAAAGCAGCTTTCCCTGGTTTCGTTAGGAGGAGGGGGGGTACATGGGAAGACGCTTTAAGGAAGCAGCGGCAGCAAGGAAGGGCACTTGCAGGAATTGCGAAGGAGGCAGAAGAGGCACCCGCAGCAGTGATGGCAGTGGAAGAGGTGCCCGTGGGCCTGCAGGCACCCTCCTAGAACAGCAGCAGTGATGGCAGCAGAAGAGGTGCCCACGCAGCCAACACACAGCCGCCCAGAATGGCGCCCGCCCAGAATGGCAGCTGTGATGGCGGCAGAACAGGCACCCGTGTGGCCCGCAGGTACCTGCCCAGAATAGCAGTTATGAGGGCAGACGAAGAGGGGGCCACATAGCCCTTTACTGCTCATTCACCCCTCCCCAGTCGACACTGCCACCTCCTTTCACTTCCCCAGCACTGCCACCCCGGATAAGAGTGTTAGTTTTTATCTGCTGATTTCTGTATCCGTGGGGGGGGGGGGTTCCAGGAACCAAGCCCCCGTCGATATGGGGTTCCTACTGCACTTTGAACACTATGAATTGCAAATAACCTCTTCTACAAATAACCTGATCCTATTACTCTAATTGGAAGCACAAAATAACTGTTGACAGGCTGGTCAGCCACTCATCACAGTGGAAGCGTCTACACCATGCTTAACCTTCTGCTATATTTATTTCCTCATTTAGTTATTTGTTAGATTTTTATACTGCAACTATCTGGCCCAAAGGCCATCTACTGCACAATTCACTGCTCCACTGTTTCTGTTTCACTGGCCCTGTTCCTACTCATCCTTTGGCCTATTTCCTGGAACTGAAACTGGTGTGGAATTCTTTTTAGGTGGATTCCTTGTTGGCTTACTGTGGTCTCGCTCAGTCATCTTTACACCATGATCCCGGATCTCTAACCACAAATGATTACAATTTGCTAAAATCCCTGATTAAATAATCCCAGTAGAAAAATACTAAAAATAGAAACAAAATCAAACGCCCAAGAAGCATTTTACCTACTTATAGAGGAAAGTGAACAACACATTACCTAAAGCGATCATCTTGAGATATGTCCTTCAGTGCAATACAAAACAAAGTAATAAACACACATAATGCTAGCCTTGGCAACTGATAATCTTTGCTTTTAAAGAAAAAGAAGAACGTTTTAAAGGGTTTGTAACTCTGAGTGGAAAACAAACCAACTTTTGTTTCAAAAAACTAGGTAGCAAAAAAAAAGCTAGCACATCTTTTAATTTTTCCAAAGTTCATAAAAGAAAGAAAGAACTAGCTTTAAAAGAGACCTACAGAATAACTCAAATGTCTTTGATTTTGGGGGGTGGGGGGGTGGAATATACCAGAACTTGCAAATAGCCCCACTGTGTAAAATTCAGTCATTTACACCTACATGTACAACATCTCATGCCAATATAATCCCAGTAATCAGCAAGAATGTTTCAGACACTGGGGAGATGTAAAATTCAGTCATTTACACCTACATGTACAACATCTCATGCCAATATAATCCCAGTAATCAGCAAGAATGTTTCAGACACTGGGGAGATGTAGGATTAGCAAAACAAGAGAGACAAAAGGTTGAGGGGAGGGGATGGGGGAGGAGACAGGAAAGAGGAATGATTATGAAGGGAAGGAGGAGGGAGCAGGAAATTAAAATCTGTGGGCTAAGCCAGTTATTTCACTATGATTATCAGTCATATTTGCTGTGAAAGACATCACAGTAAGTGGCTGCCAATCAGTTCAATGGTGAAAGCCATAAGAGGTTCTGAAATTACTATTCAAGCATTTGACAGGAATAACACAAAATCCCCCTGGAGCTGAATACAAAGACCCAGAAATCCAAAGCTGGAACATTAAGGGCACAACCTCCATAGGAAAGTAACTAGAAGATTCTTTTTTTGGGGGGGGTTGAACCCTTCAGCTAGACAGTTATATGGTTTGCTTAGAAAAAACTAAGAACAAGCAAAGATTTGATTTAAAGATATATCACCCTGCATTAGGTAAACAGTAGGACAACAGAATTCAATGACCTTATGCCTGTAGAGAAATATGAGTCATATCTGAAACACTCCTGTTCATGCCAAGTGTGTGTGTGAAGTAAATATGCCAATGTCAGAAGTCCGGATTCTCTTTATGCTTATTTTTTGCTCCTAGAAAAAAAGGTTTCTTGTCCAAATGGAGTATCATCTTGTAAACCTGCCACAGAGATGTATCTTGACATCTGGGAAATCACTAGCAAGTAATGTGATGGAACTTCTGAGTTATAGTGTATGCTACCATGTCAGTCCATATAATCCATGCCCCAGGCCTCCCCAAATAAGCTGCCACTCAAACTATTATAATTCTATTCTCTTCTACTGTAAACATTCATTGTTTATTAATGTCATGTATATTGACATTGTTTTCAGCTTGAAATATTGTCTTTCCAAGGTGCAATCCGCCTTGGATCCTTTTTTAAAGGAGAAAGGAGAGGTAAAATGTTTATAATAAATAAATTTATCCCTCTGCATACAGAATGTTTTGCAGTGGCTCGTTAACCTCTAACACATACATATAATATGGTTAAAGACACTCTGAAAGATTACAAAACCATGGTTTGCAATGGGATCATAAACCATGGTTTGAGTTCTACATCAAACCCCAACAGCTCAACAGGTCTTCAGCCACCACTTATATCAAAGGATAGACTATAAATGTGGCTTCTTATTTGTTCTTCAACCTAGAAGAACCAACTCACCACAGTGGAGATTGGAGGAATGGCTACTCTTCCTTCGTACAGATCAACTGAACAGCCCTGAAGTCCTTTGTCTTCTCCACCATAAACTGTTGGCATTAAGTGTTTGCATTGTTTAGTGTTATATTTGCATGACACAAACCACAGCTACATGTATTTTCCCTTCCTCTAGCATCTCAGCTTCAAGACGGCAAGAACATGCCATCCCATAAACATCTTTTGGGGAATACATACTGGCTTACCCCTCTAAACCAAAACCCAAATAGTGGAAAGACTATGTCTTTTGGAACCAGTTGGTCATGTGGCTCTGTCAGGGTTACAAGCCCATTAACATGAAGACAAAATTGAAGTCAAACAATCAATAGGAGATAATTCATGAGGACCTTTAAGACTCAAAAGGTGAAACTAATATATGAGATAGACTCATTACATGCAAAGTGAGATATGTCAAGCCTTATTTTGGTGTAATTGTGATGATTATGGTGTACAGCTTATGAAAACCCCAAATTCACAATATCAGAAAATTAGAATATTACATGACATCAATAACACAACGATTGGAAATAGAACACTATCAGACCTCTGAAAAGTATAAGCATGCATACATACACAGGACTTGGTTTGGGCCCCTTTTGCAACAATTACTGCCTCAATGCAGCATGGCGTGGATGCTATCAGCCTGTGGCACTGCTTCAATAGCGGCCTTCAGCTCTGCTGCATTGTTCCATTTCATGTCCCTCATCTTTCTCTTGGCAATGCCCCATAGATTCTCTATGGGGTTCAGGTCAGGCGAGTTTGCTGGCCAAACAAGCACAGTAATCACATGGTAACTGAACCAGGTTGTAGTACTTTTGGCATTCTGGGCAGGTGCCAAGTCCTGCTGGAAAATGAAGTCAGCATCCCCATAAATCTCCTCTGAGGAAGGAAGCATGAAGTGCTCCAAAATCTCCTGGTAGATGGCTGTGTTGACCCTGGACTTAATGAAGCACAGTGGACCAACACCAGCAGATGACATGGCTCCCCAAATCAATAGAGAATGTGGAAACTTCACACTGGACTTCAAGCATCATGCATTGCGTGCCTCTCCGTTCTTCCTCCCAACTCTGGGTCCTTGGTTCCCAAAATAGATGCAAAAGTTGCTCTAATCAAAAAAGAGGATTTTGGACCACTGAGCAACAGTTTTCAGGAGTGGCTTGACAAGAGGAATAGACATTTGAAGCCCATGTCCAGGATCCATCTGTATGTGGTGGCTCGTCATGCAACTCCAGCCTTAGTCCACTCCTTGTGAAAGTCCCCAACACTTTTGAATGGCCTTTTCCTGACAATCCTCTCCAGGCTGCACTCATCCCTGCTGCTTGTGCACCTTTTTCTTCCACATAACTTTCTACTGATGTGCTTTGATACAGCACTTTGGGAACATCCCACTTCTTTTGCAATCTGTACCTTTTGGGGCTTTCCCTCCTTAGGTCAGCAGTCTTTCCCATGGTTGTGATTCCTACTAAATGAGCCTAAGAGACCATTTAAAGGCTCAGGAACCTTTTGCAGGTGTTATGGATTCATTAGCTGATTCGAATGGGATACTTTGAGCTTAGAGTATTGAACCTTTTCACACTATTCTAATTTTCTGAGATTGTGAATTTGGGGTTTTGATAAACTGTACGCGAGAATCATCACAATTATACCAAAGTAAGGCTTGACATATCTTGCCTTGCATGCAATGAATCTATCTCATATATTAGTTTCACCCTTTGAGTTGACTTATGGAAATAAATGAACATTTGCATGTTATTCTAATTTTTCAAGTTTCAACTGTATATAGGTGTCCAGATCTCTGGTTCTCTGGAACAAATGAAGCAATGTAGAAAGGAACAATATCCTGAATAGTCAGCTACTCCCACAGGCTTTGTAACCGAGGGGGGGGGGTCTACCGGAAGTTGGAAAACGGTGCCTGAATACTGGACTGAGTCAAAGTTTCAATTTATGCTTAGATGGTTTGGATATGACTATTTTCGCACGGCTTTACTATACCTTAACCAAAATTTAGCAAACTAGGGTTAACACTTGCCATAGTTAAATGTTGTATTCAAAAATTTTTGTTTACCAGTAATACAACTGAGGCATGTATCAACTCATGGTGTTTTACTGACAGAACAGTAGACTAAATGGAATTGGGAAGAGGCACCTACAGTGACAGCCACCACACGGCCTCTAAACTGGACCTGAAAGGCAGAGGGCCAGTTTTTGAGCAGCACTGGAGGTTGAAAGGGAGGAACTGTGACTACCAATAGGACCCTGGATTTTGCCGTCTGTCTACTCACTTGTGATATTTTAAAATCATTCCAAAACAGATAAATAAAATACACATTTCAGTGTTCAGAAAGATCAAAGTCTGTGGATCAGTTTCAACAGAACAGCATTGGGAGTGTGTGGCCAAGTTTCAGTTTGTTGTTTTAGACACAAGAGGGAACTGAAATCCACAGTGGCTGTACCTACACTACACAGCCGTAGCCTTTACCCACTCTGATTCTTGAGTTGTAAGGAATTTTCCATCTACAACCTCAAATCCTTGCTTTCTATCAAGGCTGGTTCAAATCAACTTGCTGGTTGAGGGGAACCAGAGAGTAACTCTATGCCCATTTAAGTAAAGGGGACACAGTACTCTCAGCCTGCTCCATTATTTGTGAATTTGGGAGAGAATCACAAGACACACTCTCATCCCTCGCAATTAAATTAATAAAAAAAACCTAACACATTTGCCACATATTCATGACACCCACAATCTTCTAACAGTTTCACTTTGATTAACTTTGGGATTGTGTCTGATATGTTATCCACAAAAAGTGCTGTCTGCTTGATTACTTCAGAAATGGCTAGTTCTTTGAGGTCCATTCCATCATTCTTTGGGACCAAAATAGCAACATTCTTCTCATATATTTCTCACTGGAATCAGTTTCATAGATAAATTACAGCTCATATGTTGCTTTGCTGTCATTATTTTTAAAGGAATATTATATATATAGGAAACAGTCCTTCTAGCCCTTCTAGTACAGTGTGTGTGTGTGTGTGTGTGTGTGTGTGTGTGTGTGTGTGTGTGTGTGTGTGTGTGTGTGTGTGTGTGTGTGTGTGTGTACACACACACACACACACACACACACACTAGAAATCAAGGTTGACTAATCTGCAATTTTGTTGAGCTATTTTTGTGGCTGCCTTCTCTGACTTATTAACATTTTTTCCTCACAAGTCAGGGGAAGAAGAGGAAAAAACTGAGCACTGCAGGTGAACCAAGTTACTGGGAGCTTGAAAGAAGTAAGACAGGAGGGGGGGGAGGTATGCTCTTATTCTAAAAGAATTCACATTTAGCAGATAGTTAAGCTGAATGCTCTTCTCTTGGGCAATCACAAATGAAGAGAGAATATTTCCAGATGAAAAAGAGTCTAGGACACATTTCCCTCCCAATGCATAATTACTTACTATAGAAGCCAATGCTATTTTAAGTTCACTCAAATTTTTTGGTAGATCTGCAATCATTCCTCTGAGTATTTACTTAACCCAGTCATTATTATTTCACATATTTTTGCCACTATCAGTATCAAAAGACTATTAAAGTGCCCTGCTTATATACCACCTCATACCACTTCAAGTAGTCTCTGGGCAGTTTAGTTTTAATTACAGTAATGCAGGCTACACATTGCCCACCCCCGAGCAAGCTGGGTACTCATGTTTCCGACCTCAGAAGGATGGAAGGCTGAGTCAACCATGAGCCTGCTACCTGGGATTGAACCCCAGGTTGTGAGCACAGTTTTACCTGCAGTACAGGCATTTAACCACTGACCCACCCATGGGGTATAAATACATTTTTTTAAAAAAATCAGTAGAAATGTCTATCAAAGATCCAAATTTAGCAACTGGTATCTCGTTCTAGTTTGACCTCCTGGGAAATACCATCTCTCCTTTAAGTTACTAACAGGGAAATGTTTGCTTTTTAACTACAACTCCCAGAATCCAATCTGGAATTCTTGCTTCGAAAGATAAAGGCTTCCCATCTCTGCGAACAGAGTGGTGGGGAAGACCTTTAGATGAAGCAGCAGCTGTGAAACTGGGGTTTGTGAAGAGGTCACTTTTAGAACTGGAACAAATAAGCAAAGAATGGGGGATAACATAATGAATTCAGAAAACAGACTCAGCTGGGATAGCTGTCAAGCATTTGGGCCAAACATTTGAGATCCCAATAATTGCCAAACATTTGGGAAAAAGAATTAGCTGAGTAGGTTAAGCTCAATCCATCCAATTTACCACAGATCAGCACTCGCCAAATGACACCTGTGTGCATCCATGGAAGGCTTTGTGTCTCTCTGTATGTGTGCACGCATATACAGGTATGTGAGCACATATAGAAAATATACATGCTCCTGTTCTTAGAAGTCAAGGTTTCTATGGTAGAGACAGATATCTTTCCTCCCCAGATGGTCCCATTTTTGTTCTTGGCCAACCTCATACAGATTATCTGAGTTTGGAAATGTAAGGCAGATGTTAAAACTACAAATGCTATATCCTTGCCCATATGTGAAGGGATCCCTGTAAGGGCAGTGGTTCCTAGATTTTTTTGACTTGTTGCCCCCGTGACTTACTGGCCATTGGCCTCAACATGAATCCCCAACGTGATACTTTAGGTTAAGAAGGAGGGAAGCCTGGCTTAAGAATCGGATTCTGCAGCACCCCTGGCAATAACTGTTATTCTGACAGCAACAAAATTAGAAATTAGAAAAGACAAGAATGCTGTGGTTCATTCAAGACTAACTGAGTAACTGTCTTCAGTTACTCGGGGCTGGTGGTAGGTATGCAAAAAGGCTATCATGAAATGAAAGGCAGGAGCTTTTAAGTTCTGACTGCAGCAAATGCCTTATTGATAGAAGCCCTCTGCAGCAGGAGAGCCAGTATGCAGGGTCAGACTGGGAGACCTGGGTACCACTACAACCATTTCTTAAATATCTCATAGAATCTGAAATGCAAATTAGGGCAAAGACAGAGGCTCTTTTTCTGGAGTCATGGAACAAGTGAGGTATAGGAATGCTTCTAGAGGAAAATAAAGACTCCATGTTTATATAATAATACTGTAGTAGTAGTAGTAGTAGTAGTAGTAGTAGTAGTAGTAGTAGTAGTAGTAGTAGTAGTAATCAAAGCATTATTATTATTATCAAAAATAATCAAATAATAATAATCAAAGCAGCAACAGGGCATTAATGCTAGGTACTGTGATATCATTTTCCCTTCAATCGGGTCTCGGATCTTCGTTGGATCTACCTAGTGGGACATTTTAACCCCCCCCCCAAAATCTTTCTTTCCCACCCCCTAATGGAAAGCATGTGTTTTGCATTAACCTCCTGCTTCTACGCCACCTCTGGAGCTCTATGTTTCAATGAGCCAATAGAGAGATGATGGATGTAAAGAAGAGGGAGGTGCCCATACCATGCTGCTCTTTGTTTGAATTGGCCTGTAAAGTCCAGCCCCATTGGACCATGCTGCCCTGTGCCTTCCAAGAAGAAGCCTGGCATTCATCTTGCCAAGAGAACTTTTAAGAACTCTCTCCTGGCAAATTACATCCCTTGCCATGTTTGAGGGTTCTATACCTGCATTGAAAAGGGGAGATTGCTCCTGAAAGCTCAGCAACATTTTTGTTCTTCTTCTAGCAGCCTATGAAGGTATCACCCATGGTCTAGCTTGGCTTTTGTTTTAATGGCTGAATGGTTCCAAACCTCTTTTTTACTGCAATGGAACAAGATACCACGAAAGAACCGCCTCCACCATGAAGAAGGCTAAAGAAATATCTACAGAAACAGGGCATTAACACTAGGTACCGTGGTATCATTTTCCCTTCAATTGGGTCTTCATTGGATCTACCTACTGGGACATTTTAAAAATCCCAATAATACAGTTGTTCATCTGCTGAGGAAGCACCACTACCATAGGTTATTTATTTTCATATACTGCAAATTTGCTACAGCAAAAATAGGGATCATGGAACCCTTCAGAAATTGTTGGACTGAAACTCCCAACATCCCCCAACAGTGGCTATGCTGCCCTGAGTTGATTGAGGTTATTTATTATTTATTATTTTATTTATTTGACTTTTATACCGCCCATCTAAACCTAGGGCTACTCTGGGCGGTTTACAAGATGGAATCACATGACAATTAACAAAGGAATACATTTTAAAAACCAATATACAAGGAGCATAATAAAACAAAATATACATAAACCAACAACAAAAAACTAAAACGAAGATAAAATGAAGATAAAAATGGCAAGAGATGGATAAAATGGGGGGGGGTAGAGAGAAAAGATAAGCAATAAAAGAATAGTGTCTTAGTGAATGTTTGAGAAATCAGGGAAGGACATTCTATACAACCGGGTCTTCAATAGTATTTTAAAAATTTGAAGCAAGGGTGCCACCCAAATTTCAGGGGGTAGATGGTTCCATAACTGGGGAGCAACCACCGAGAAGGCCCTACTCCTTGTTTGTTTGTTTATTTTATTTATTTAACTTATATGCCGCCCACTACCCAAAGGGCCTCCCTCCCGGGGTGTCCTGCCTGGCTTAGCACAGGTGATCCTGGCAGTTCTTCTTGGGAGGAGCTGCTCTGTCAGATACTGACAGATTGCAATTTATCAACACATGGAGGGTGCCATATCCCTTTTCCAGGTATCATACAACTGAAAAAAATGAATCAAAAGCAAAGCAAAGCAAAGTGTTCTGCTTATATACCACCCCATACCACTTCAAGTAGTCTCTGGGCAGTTTACAATTTTTAATTACAGTATGCAGGCTACTCTTCAATCCAATAGATGTTATGTTGTTTATTAACATATTACATATCCACAGCAAAGGGATGACTGGTTTAAAGTAGGAAGAAAAATCTATGTAAAGCAGAGGACTTCAGTCTAAGTTAAAAGTGGCTGTTTTTACTCAGTAGTGTTTATATGTGTCTCTCTATTCCCAGCCTCAAGGCCATACACCACAATAACACTAGGAGCACAACATAATACTAGGCAACATCTGCCCCTGGTGACTAAGCAACACAAAATAACAATGGTGTGGAGTTTCATTCTGTATTTTCAAACTCAAGCCAAATCATGAACTTTACTTTTGAGAGGATAAAAAAAAGCAAATCTAGGAATCGTCTTTTGTTTCTGCTACTTTCTCAGTACATGTGTCTACAGAAGTTGAAGCACATAATTCTCATCTCAGGTATGGAACAAATCACGCATATCTCTGTCTTTACCCAACCATTGCTACGCATGTACCCCAAACTTTTTACGCTACTGAAATGTCTACATTTAAGGAAGAAACTGGTACAGTGTATTCTTTCAAAATGGATTTGCTACATTGCCTTCTGAGATTTCCACACAGTAAACTCATGGCTACCTGCAAATTAGCTATGTTTATTTTAAGACGGTTCTTCCTGCTTCTCCCAAGCCCACTGCTGATTGATGCAAGGGAAAATTTGATGAGGGATGGAAGGCAGAAGGCATCTATGTTTTTAAAAAGGTCCTTTTTTTCTCTTTTACATGGTCACACACATGAACACACATAAAATGTATCATGAAAGCATAACTATCAAACTTCACTCTCTTTTTTAAAAAGCTTTTTTTAAACTGTGCTGGTTACATCAAAAATAAGAAAAAATAAGAGAGGGAGAGGAGGAAACCAAAAACAAATGGGTGTGCGCGCAGAATTAAGTAGGTGAGGAAACCGGTAGATTCAGTCTATAATTCTACACAAAACCCTTGGCTGAGCACATAGTCAGAAACAAGCTACAACTGAACTCTTCGCATGCCAGAATTTGGAAGCTGAGTCATGGTTACTGGACTTCTTTTTCTTGAGAGATACAAACGTTTTGCTGCTCATCCAAACAGCTTCATCAGTCTGAATACAGCTAGTGCGAGTCCTTACTTCCAGATAAACTCACCTGGATGACTGAGAATCGTCACAGACATAGCAAGCCAGAAGTGCAAGATTGCAAGTGCTGCATTGTGTCAGAAAAGGAACAGGACATATCCTCTGATGTGCTCCCCCCTCTACCTCCAGATTACTGGGGTGGGGGGAAGCCTTTATGACCAGACCTTGACACAATTTATTCAGGAAGGGATGGGAAGGGTTGGAGGGGGGGAAGTATTCCCATATAATAAGAAACCTGGGGCAGGGGGGTGGCAGTTGCGGATGTGTGTGGGGGGGGATGTTTCATGCCAAAAGGAAATGAGCAGTGGGTTCGGGGAAGATATAAAATATATGCATTCTCTGGTTTTACCTTGTCATCAATGGAGGCAGAGCCATGCTTAATAGCTTTCTACGTTTTCAGTGACAGGCTTTTATCTTTGTAGGAGACATGCCATTATTCTGTCTGCCCTGCTTCCGAGATCCCTGGGGAAGGCTGTAACGGCACATCAGTGTGGAAATGACTCCTTGACATGCTCAAAGCCACTCTTTTATCATTATTACTTAAGAGTTACTTCAGACTAAGAACTCTGAATTCACTAACTGCTCTTGGGATGACACGCTTGCTGCTGTGCCTCGGTGTTCTTCAGATTCAAACTGGCACTAATGTCATCTAAATGGTACGAACACACCACAGAATACAGAGGTGTCTGTTTTATCCCTCTGGTTTGTCATGTAGTGCGTGGCTTGCCTCGCTGCTCTGCTCCTCTCTCGTCATTTACTCACCGTCGTTTCAATTCCTGCTTTTTCACTGTGGTGCAAAGGAGAATGGGCTGGGTGAGCCACCCACTGTCATGCAGCCTGCCACGGGTCTGTCCCCATTTATTTAAGCACAAGAGTGCCCCTATACTGTAGTAGCTATTTCAAACAACAGTTCAGCACCAGTTTAAAAATACCCTGTTTGAAGTGGTCAGAAGCAATCAAACGGAGGTGTCTCTTCTCAACTGTTTCCTTCTTCCCAATGTCCCACCTTCTCCCCCTCCCCAACAAAAAGTACTGGGCTTTGTTAAGAGGCCCACACACCTAAGAATCCACCAGTCAATGTGGCCTGGAATTTTAGATGCCCATGGGCATCCTGGTGCACAGGGAAAAATATGGGTCCGTTAAGCACACACATCTAAAATGTGCAAAAGATCAGGGCCTTTGAGGGAACACAAAGAATTGCGTTTTGTGCATCCCTACCTTACTATTCAGTTCCTGAAGTGCCTGAAATAGTTCTCTAATGCTGTGTGTACTTGATGAGACCATCAGGCATCTGTTAACAGTCTTCAGAAGCTACTCTGTAAAGAGCATACCGCTGTGCTGAAGCCATGCACCTGAAGCCCTGAGTTCATAAGAAATGAGATCAGGGGATATGCAAAAGTCATCAAAATATTTTCTGCAACTGTATAGGTTAAAAAAAAGGAATGAAACATCACCGACTGTGTTGGTAGACACTGGGAAATCAGCACAAGTGCTGAAACACTTTGCAATATGCTCCTGTTTTCACTGCTTTAGAAGTTGGATCACTAGATTTTATACCTGCTGAAGTCTTTTTCAAAAGAGAGAGAGAGAGAGAGAGAGAGAGAGGAGAGGAAAAGAATAGAAAAGAAAAATATTTTTTGGCCACTCAAGTTGACTAAAAGGGTTTCAGACCACTGCACCAACTTACAGAATGAGATCAAGGGAATAAAAGTCTGCATTGGGAAGGGAAGTAGACACACATTAACAAAAGATGTCCCTATGATGATCAGGTAACAGGCCTGCCAACTTGTATTAGATCAATATGATTTGGATTCTGCAGCCTTTAGCTACCCTGTACCTGGTTCAGCTACCAAGGGCAGACTCGGAGTAAACACTGAGACTTGGGAGCTGGGTTCTCCTAACAGAAGTGTCATTATTAGAAACACTCTGTGGAATCTTGTCTGTCACGTTCATATCCAGAACAAATGCCAAAATATCCCTTAGGTAAAATGCACTGTTTTGGATATAACTCAGAGAATTTCCAAGTTATCATGAGAACTAAAGTCCAAAAGATAGAATTTCTGGCATGCTGGTTTTAGCCTACTATTCTGCAGAAGTGCAGATATAATTTAAAAAGAAACCATAGAAGAAAGTGAATGTTCCTGTGTGTCACCATCTCAACAAAAATTCTCCTTTTTAG
This sequence comes from Phrynocephalus guinanensis, assembly GCA_037367245.1. Lineage (NCBI taxonomy): Eukaryota > Metazoa > Chordata > Lepidosauria > Squamata > Agamidae > Phrynocephalus > Phrynocephalus guinanensis. Next base: position 25,523,878 of record CM074736.1, read on the forward strand.
AAGTTGCTGTTTGGCATATAGGAAAAACAGGACTAGGGAAAGACTTACATAAGAACATAAGAACATAAGAAGAGCCATGCTGGATCAGGCCAAACGCCCATCTAGTCCAGCTTCCTGTATCTCACAGCGGCTCCACCAGATGCGTTTCGGAGCGCATGAGACTAGATATCTGTCTCCTGATACCACACCCCTGCATCTGGCCCTTGAAGTACCCTGGTTTAAAGCCTGGAGATTACACATCTCCATCATGGTTTGTAACCTGTGATGGACTTTTCCTCCAGGAATCTGTCCAATCCCCTTTTGAAGGCATCCAGGCCAGATGCCATCACCACATCCTGTGGCAGGGAGTCCCATAGACTTACAACGCGCTGGGTGAAAAAATATTTTCTTTTGTCAGTTCTTACTCTCCCAGCCCTCAATTTGAGTGTATGCCCCCTAGTTCTGGCATTTTGGGAGAGAGAGAAGAGCTTCCCTCTATCCACTTTACTCATACCCTGCATTATTTTGTATGACTTCTGGGACATTGGGATGAAGGATGTGAATTTAGTTTATTTATTCTAAGTATTTGTGTTATTTATATGCTGCTTTTCTCCCCATACCCAAGGCATCTCACAAACAGTTACAATTAAGAAGGGATCACAATTAAAAACACTGTAAAAACTACTGTATACTGAAAGCAATTAAAATTTATCAACACCAAAATTAACAATATCCACTAAATTCGGTAAAAACAGCCTTCCTCAAAAACACCACTCTTTGCTTAAAAGCCTGCCTGAAGAGGAAAGTGTTTGCCTGATGACAGAAGGGCAAGAGGGAGCAGGCCTACCTAGCTTCATGGAGCAATGCGTTCCCAACCCTGGGAGTAGCCAAACTTCCGGTCCTCCATCCGGGAACCAGGTGGGAAGTTCAAAGGCCGGTTGGCCAGGCGAGGTCCCCACCCCAGCCCTCCAGAGGGTAGCTGGCATGCAGCAAGGAGAGCTCGGCATTGGTAAGTTTTATTTATTTATTTATTTTGCCTCCTCACCATCCCTGCAGGCCAGCTGCTGAGCCTGGCAGTAAAGAGGGTGGCTGGCCAGCAGCGCAGCGGTGAGGAGAAAAAAAAAGAAAAACTTCATTCCCTCCTTGCCACCACCACTGCCACACTACCGAGCATATGGGAGATGGCGGGGGTGAAAGCTTCACCACGGCACCCCATCAGAGTGTTTGCTCTTATCCACAGATTTCACTATCTGTGGGGGTTTCTGGAACTGATCCCCCATGGATACAGCAGTCCTACTGTAATTATATGGTCCTCCTTTAATACCTATATCTTTATAATCCATGGCTGCCAAAGCACAGACTGATAAATGAAGCATTTGATAAAAATGAGTATTAAGCCAAGTTTGTGCTTGGACTGGTACAGATTTAAGTGAAGTATAGGATTCACTTTTGCTTTGCAAATGCTCCTTCTTCATATTTCTAGTAGAAATCCAACACTCCCTTGTTAAATACACATGCTACAAAAGCCAGGTTAGGGTGGGGGTGGGGGTAACTAGAATAAAAATATAGAAATAAATACAGTGGTACCTATATTTACGAGCGGTCTACTTAAGAGGAATTCGACTTAAGAGCGGGAAGCCATTGGCATTTTAACTGCTGCCTTACAAATTTTAGATGCGGTCTGCTCTACTTACAATTTATTTATTTATTTTCAATTTATTTATTTATTTAGATAAAGCTGCTGTACTTACAAGTTGTTCCACTTATGAGCATGCATTCGGAATGGATTAAACTCGTAAGTAGAGGTAACACTGTACATTCTTTTTTAAAAAAAAAGCTTTCTAAAAAGTCAGAATGCTCTAAACTTCAGCTTGTTGCAAAGGCAAGTACCAAATTCACTGCTAATTGATTACATAAGAGGAGCCAACGTTGTATAAGAGTCGACTTCCATCAAGTCCAACATTCTGTTCGCACAGTGGCCAACTAGCAGCACACATGAAGTCCGCCAGCAGGATACGGATACAACCATACCCTCCATTTCTTGTTCCCAAGCAACCAAAGTACTGCTTGTGCCGCTGTTTTTAGATACACCTTACTTTAAAGCTGAAAAGCTCAAGATGTTGTACTCTTTCTCCGCAGAGGAGTTGCTTCAGTTCTTGGTTCCTTCCTTCATATTTTGCAGGAAGCAAAATACTGGACAGTCACAGTTAAAAGCAAGATAATTTCAAGAGTAGTATTTGGGGTTGTTTTTCCCCAGCATTGTCACTGGCCAGTTTTCAAAAGGAAATTAAAGAATAATTGGGCATGTGTTTGTTTCCAATTATGAACTACTTATGACAAATAATAAAATATTACATCAAATACTAAGCATGGGGACTTTAGCTTCACCTAATATTTGTGAGACAGGATGATTTTGCACACTACTGTCTGATAAGAAAGACAGTAAACACTAAGACAGAAAATAGCTAGAATCACTGTACACACTGTCAAAGTGGATATGATTACAAAACAAAGCCCTATTCCTATCCTTAGAAATGTGGTGCATGCATGCATAATCAAAATAAGACATATATTTAGATTAACCCTTGAATATTCAATCCTTTAGTAACAGAAACTAACACCGAACAGTTTCAAGAAGAAATAAGAAATGATAACTCTGATAAATGGAAATAAACCACAGCTACAGAGTAAGTGATTTTATTAAGAATGGATCAGCTATAACATAACCTCTCATCCTTTTTTCTTTGTATTTCTTGCAACTTGATCCTTGAAACACCTAATAACTACAATTCAGTTTTAGTTCAAGCACCAAGAGTCGCATACAGTATCTAGTTTCACAGAATTGCATTCGAGATGAGCACCAAAATTTGGCCATTCATCAAGACACACATTTGTATCTACATCTGTGGTGTGAATGGAAGCTTGCTTCTGTTTCTGGGTTAGTGTTGTTGGTTTAGAACAGTGTTTGGCAACTTGGGTATCTTGACACCCAAGGGTGTGTGTGTGTGTCACGAAGTGTTTTCTACGGGGGTCACGGGTTACCTTCTATGTATGGTAGGTCTGGTTAAATAATTTCTTCTTTGACATTTTAAAGTTAGCATGTATGTATATGTATGAGATACAAGCCCTTTGAGGGAGAAAGCCACCCCCCATTTTCTGAGAAGTCACAACTAGAATAGGTGCACTGAATCAACAGAACTTACTGAGGAGTTGACTCATCAACCACCATTACCCCAATTCAACAGGCCTGCTCTAATTGTGACTTAATTACACTAAGCAGTGAAGATTGTAATATCAAACTTTCTTAGAGCCCTTCTTTTTGTATTCATTACACACAACACTGATTAGAACAATTATATACATTAATTACAAAGTGGGGATTATGTTATTCTGCTGTAACACATAATCTCTAAGGTGCTACAGAATGTCTCCTTGATCTATATTAAAAAATGTTGCCTTGTTATAACCAGGGTGTCAAAACATAAATATACGATGGCCAGAATTCTATTAGTTATGCTCACTGGCATCTCCATTGGTGTAAATTCATAGCTGAAATGTATGTCCATGAAATTTGGTAGATTGTCCATTAAAAGTTAGCACATGGAGCATTATCTAATCATCTTATATGAAAATGCACATGTCTCTCCATCACACACACACAAGCACAAATAACACAGACACAGACACAGACACAGACACAGACACAGACACAGACACAGACACAGAAACAGACACACACACACACACACACACACACACACACATGGATGGGACTTTGATAATGAAGCAGTACAACAGGACAAGTCCTAGTCCTCAACTCTGTTTTGAAAACCAATGTGATTTACGTTAGATAAACATGTCCTAGAGTGGAGGGCAACATAACATGAACTAAGTTTCATTCAGATCAACGGAACATGCTAAGTTATTTGTAACAGGGGTAGAGGACAGGATGTAGCTAAACTGGAACTCCCATGAGCTCTGGTAAGCACAGATAATGGGGAGTGATAACAGGAAGAGTGGTCCAACATTGTTGGGAGACAGTTCCCTATAGCTGGTTTAGAATCAGGGTACACAAAACACTTATAGATGGTTTTCACACAAAAACAACAACTATTTTAAAGAAAACTCACCTTGACTATGCCACGGATGTGCATCTTTGCGATCATCTCTGCTGTGTAGAGGAACATCAGTAGTGTATCAAGAGCAAAGGTCACATACTGAAGAGGAGGGTAGTGCTCAAAGGTCTTTGGGGTGTTCATACAAACAGAAATGACACTGATGATGGCACAGATACGTAGTAAAGAGTGCACCCACTGAGGGAGAAGGGGGGGGGGGAAGCAGTAACAAGATATTCACCACTTTGAACAGTAGAGCTATTTGGCATTTAACTATTTTTAATATGACCTACAGTTTGGAACAAAGTTCGGCATTCAAAATGAAAAAGAAAGAATATGAAGTGGTATTTGTTCATATATAATTAAGCCAGCTTTGCATAATTATTCATGGGTTCTTCTTGCTCATTATTTTTCAGTGACTTCATTTTTTTTCTTCCCCATTTCTGTCAACTCAAACTAAACTCTTTTTAAACAGAGAAAAATATGGAATTTGGTACCTTCTAGAACCCACATGCTTCCAAGTGCCTTAGAATTGTAGAATCATAGAGTTGGGAGAGACCTCAGGGGCCTGTCATGCAGGAACCCACATTCAAGCCATCATTTATTCCCTAATTCTCTACTGAACGTTTCCCAAAAGGACTTAAGGTATTGAAAAATTAAAATTTTAATCATCGTTATTTCTATACCTTACAATTTGAAACACAACATTCAGAAAAATTCTGGGAGCAACTGACAAATATTTTATTCTATTTACTAATTATTATTTCTAAACTATAACTGCCTTTGAAAAAAAGAATGAGGCTTTCAGATTTTAGCTCCTATTCTCTATGCAAATAGAATTTCTCTCTCCTTTCCCAGAGATTCACTCACTCAATTTAATACAGAGCTATTGAAGAATCTGAAATCCTATAAGCCCAAGAAGAGACACGTTTATGTCAGATAATTAATTAATTATATTTTATACCTCCTTTCATCATATTTTTACACACCATGTATATGGCATGAGCCAACCAAAGCTAAGCATGTGTTCATCCCATTGAATGCAAAGATCAGAGACTTGAGCACTTCATGTCTATTAATTGCAATGAAGTTAGACCTTCGAAATCTCTTCCCAAAACCCCTCGGTCAACACAGTTAAGAGACCGGGGGATTTGAGGAGAGACTGCACTTTTGAAAATTAAGTTTTCTCAAGCGAAGGTTAATGGAATCAAACAATGTTTAACTTGGCTTGCTCATACTCAGATTGGCTGACAAAAGTGTTATTTAATACTTACTGGTTTATTAATCCACACGATATCTGCATTGTCTGATAAAGATTCATCAGGACCAAAATCTGTGACTGGCTGGGCCTCTACCCGAGAACTCTGTTTCCTTTTAAGCATATTGGAATTAAGGTTGATTGTCTAAATCTATGAAATATCCTGGAGGGAAAAAGAGAAAAGGATCATATTAAACAAAAATGAAAGCTGCTTGACCAGGTTAAAAATTATATCAACACCTGCCTCGATAGCACTACAATATGAAGACGGTGGTAATGAATATGGAATCACTGGTATTAAGAATGATCAGGATAGTAAATATCAAATACTGTAGAAAGATATATGAAACTAACTCAAATCCAATTTTTCATCAGTTGACATCTCTGTTAAAAATGCATAACCCTATTTAGTAAGTATCTACATTGAGGGAATACGGCACAAGTGGACAAATTTTCTCATCTCTGCTTTACATACCATTAATGCTGATGTGCTGTCTGTCTTCAGTCCATGATTACAATAAAAAAGTTCAATTTCTACATATTTCATAAAATCTAGCAGAAGAAATTAAACTACCACAAATATAATAGTTTTTAATCACTAATTTAAAAAATGGTAAAGGTTCCTGACTATAGAGGTGGTGCTCATCTCCGTATTCAAGGCGAAGAGCCAGTATTGTGCAAGTCCATGGCCACGTTGCAGGCATGGCTGCAAGGGAACACTGTTTTACCTTCCCGCTTTTTACGGCAGTACCTATTTATCTACTTGCATTTACATGCTTGCGAACTGCTAGGTTGGCAGGACCTGGGGTTATCAGCGGGAGCTCGCTCCGCTGCGTGGGACCTGGGATTCGAACCGCCAAGCCACCGACTTTGTAGCCAACAGTTTTTGGAGCTTTAGTCCACTTTCAGAATATTCTCCTCTAGAGTTCTCTCCAAACTTGGTATTTTATTTCACACATTCCTTGGGAATGGTAAGTTCTATTCTTCTCCTGGATTTTAAGTGTATCCATCTTATAGTGACAAATCTATGGACTCCACCATCTCACTAGACAAAATAAATATACTGTACACTACAGTAGTACATCTTAAGACAAACACCCCATAAGACTAAAAAAAAAATCCCAGGAATAGGATTTTCAGAGAGAGTAGCCATGTTAGTCCTTTCAAGAATTGCAGGCAAAAATCAAAGAAAAACAAAACAAAACAAAAGACACAAAAACCTGTGGTACCTTAATAGGATTGCTTCTCATAATGAAAATTTCCTATGGGATGCTTTCCAAGAAGAAAATCCATTCTGCATTTTGAAACAAGTGTACCCATGATGCATTGCACCTCTGTAGTGTGTTCAGGGGTGGGAGGAGTTTTTTCATCATGTTTTGGAGCCATGCTGGACATTTTTTTGCATCAGCTTTTGGACTTTTGGAACTTGGAAAGTTAAGGAGCTGAGATTTCCTTGCTTTCTTTTGTGTTTTTACATTGGTTTTGATCGCACTTTTGGTGGGAACAACCTGGGGCTTCTTGTTTGGTGGTTTTTGGTTTTTTTTGTTTTTTTTGTTTTTTTTGTTTGTTTTTTGCTTTTGCATTGGTTTCAATTGCATTTTTGACGGGAATTACCTGGGGCTTCTTTTTTGGTGTTTTTTTTAAATTATTATTTTGCTTTTGCATTTGTTTCCATTGCTATGCAGGTGGGAATGCTCTGCTGCTTCTTGTATGGAGGTTTGTTTGTTTTTTTGGCATTGATTTCCATTGCACTTTGCCCTCCCAGAGCCAGAACGAACACGCGAGACAACCACATTGGGATAAACATCGGGCCAGGTTTAATGCAACACAACCAACAGCAGAACAGTACAGCATAGCACATTTCCATAAACGTCACCGGAAGGAGGGGGCTAACATAGTGCGGATATGACGTTGAGATCTTATCGCAGGTTAGGGCGAGTCTTAAGACCCCCCCCCCTAGCGGTAGCCACCCATTGAATGGCTCCCCCTAGGCAGGTGGTCACTAAATTATACCCACGTGGCTGGGAGGTGCCATCACGTGACCTGTCCCCCGCCCCGCGGTTGTATGCATAACCCCTCCACCAACTGATGAAACCTCCTGGTCCGCCACGACCAGGTTTGGAGTTAAAAGCTTATCATTATGATTACATCCTCACCTCCTGCTAACCAAATCCGCACTACCCGCCATGGCCGGTGCAAGCATGCTATGCACCGTGCCCACCCAACAAGCTGCTCACCTCAGCTTGCAGCCCCCTCCTTAGCTCATCAATAAAGATATCCAGCCCCTCGTCATTGAGGTGCACACCGTCTTGCCTAAAGAGAGCCTCGTTCTTCAAGCCGATACCGGGGTGCCCGATCACCGCTCCGCCATTCTGTGTCATGTAATGTGCAACTTCCCGGTTCAAACTCCTCCTGGCCCAATTCAAGCTCCCGCATGCACCGCCAGGTGCCCAGGTCATCCTTGGAATGATCGTTGAGCATACGATCTTAGTGGCAGGGAAGGCGCTTTTTAGCTGGGAAAGGTCCCTGATGATTTCCAAAATGAGGGACTTGCCCGTTTGTTTACCAATGTCGTTTCCCCCCGCGTGTGTCACCAATATGTCTGGTGGTCTTCCTTCTGCCAGCCTGTAGGCTTCAGGGCGGACCTCCGCCCACCGCATGCCCCACCTTCTGTGCCATTCCAACAGCGCTGATGCGCCCAAGCCCAGGTGGCCTCCCCAAGGTGACCTGCTTGCTTGCCTTGCTGCCCAAAATATAAAACTGTGTCCCAGGATCAATACCCTCAGCCTTCCCCTGTATTCCCTGCTACCTGAAACGAGAGATAGGCATGTGAGTTATAACATTACAACACAGGTAACGGGCGTACGTACGTTCTGTAGCGCTGTGACCTCCACCGTCCAATCTTTTTGATGCCCTCAGGACTGTATCCCAGAGCCGCCGCCGTAGAGGCGGCACCTATGCGGAAGGAGTGCGTAGCAAACTTGATGCCCTTCACCCCCACCCGTTCCAGTGCATCGGCTGTGACTTTCCAAAACTGGTATCTCGTCAGCAGCACCCCGTCCTTGTGACAGAATAAATACCCCTTCTCCCCCCTCAGCTGCAGAAATTGCTTAGTTAACTCTACCGGACATATGCCCTTCTGCGCACACGCCACTAATACCACATCCGCCCCCTCCCCGCCTGGTCTGTCTTGGATTTTTTAATCCGCAATTTCAGATTGTTATTTAGAATGGTAGCGTCCGTCACCTGCAGGGCCACCCCCGACTTGTCACCCTTGCCTGACGCTACCAGCTCCCCGACCCTGAGTGCCGCAAAGAAGGCCACTGATGTTGCTGCCCTGAATAAAGCCAATTCGTAGCCATCCGTGCATACTTTGGGTATCTGTTCCATCATACGGGACAAGATCTCCAGGGTGATTGGAGACCGGCTGTCCCGTTGAGGCCCCCTCTCCCTGCCGTATCCCTCCACCATCTTCCTTACCCTAAAGTCCCCGGTGGTGTCTGTGCAACCTAATGTCTTCGTGTGATATGCGAGCCCCGCTAGTTTACCCTGCATAGACCCAGGTGCCAGGCCCTTTCTGTACATGGCAACCACGTAGCGCTGGATGTGCTCCACCGGAGCCGGCCAATCCCGCCCCAACCCCTGCTGGGCCCTGAAGCTCTCAAAATCCCTTACTGCTGCCCCATATGCTTGGCGTGTTCTGGGTGCTAGGGCCAATCCGATGGCACACTTTGCCTCCCTTCGCCAATCGCCCATACCTCGTCCGGCAGGTCCACTGGTTGTGGGTGGCATCCCGATGCCACGTCCCTGAACCTGTCAATCTGCTGGCGGGAAAGGGCATCGGCTAAGCTGTTATCGAGGCCCGGAACATGCTTAGCAGTGATTACAATATTAAAGCGCAAGGTACGTAGTACAAAGGCCCTCACCAACCTCATCACCCTCTCAGATTTCGCTGACAGGATATTAATTAAGTGCACAACGACCATGTTGTCACACTAGCAGTGAACCATGGAGTTTGCCCATTCCTCCGCCCAGAGTCAGAGGGCCCCCACTATTGGGAAGAACTCTAGGAATGTTAAGTCCCTGGTAATCCCCTCTTCGTGCCACCTCCACGGCCATTTCCCATAACACCACCGGCCTTTAAAGTAGATGCCATAGCCAAAGGCCCCGGCTGCGTCCGGCTGCACCTGAAACTCAGCCTGCAGGCTTAGCTCCATCCGCCAAAATGATATACCATTAAAATCCTGCAGGAAACGCAGCCACATCTCAATATCCTTGTGCATACCCTGGGTTACCCGCACCCTGTGAAAGGGTTTTGTCAACCCCTGCATGGCTGTGCACAGCCGTATGATAAAAGCTCGGCCCGGTGCCACCACCTTACATGCGAAGTTCAAATGCCTAACAATCTCCTGCAATTCCCTGAGTGTGACCTTCTTCCTCCCCAGCAGGGCATCCAAGCGGTGCCTGAGACTAAGCAGCTTGTCCTCGAGTAACTTAGATGACTGCTGCCATGTATCAAGTTCTATGCCCAAGAATGTTAACCTCGTGGCCGGGCCCTCCGTTTTTTCCTCAGCTAGGGGCATTCCCAGTGTGGCCGCCAGCCTACGGAATGCGTCCAGCAGCAGCTGGCACCTCCCTGATCCCTTCCTTCCACAGAAAATGAAGTCATCGAGGTAGTGGGCGGTTGTTTTAAACCCCGTTACCTGCCTCAGCTTCCATTCTACGAATGTGCTGAACCGCTCGAAGGCCGCACAGGACACCGAACAACCAAAGGGGAGTGCCCGGTCCATGTAGTAGGACCCCTCGAACTGGAAACCCAGCAGTTCAAAGTCATCTGGGTGGACTGGGAGCAATCTAAAGATTTAGCTAGCTTTGCACCCACCCCTCAAGCCCTGATCATGTGTACCGGTGCATCGAAGGAGGTGTATCTGACCGTGCACAACTCATGCGGGATGGCATTATTAATGGACAGGCCTTCAGGGTATGACAAGTGGTGTATTAACCTGAACTCTCCCGGGGTCTTCTTGGGCACTAGCCCGAGTGGTGACACTCTCAGGTTTGGCACTGGTGGTTCGCTAAAAGGGCCAATGACCCTACCTTCCTTCAGCTCTTTCTGTATTTTGTCCCTTGCTATCCCCTCCAACCCCCTAAGTGACTTTAGATTTCTAGCTGTGCTTGGCCGCCTTTCCCCTTCAACCGGGATTCTAAAGCCCACCCTGAAACCCTCCAAGAGTATGGCGGCTGCTTCCCTGTCCGGGTAATCCTCCAGCCAACACCTAAGAACTAGTACTTTGATTGGGCTGGGTCCCTTTGGAAACCCCCGTCCCCATCTGGTTGGGTCTACCATAGGCTCCTGGCTCTCTACCGCTCGCTTTCTGGGACCTGCCTCGGTTACAATTAACTGCTGTGTGGGTTCCCCCACAGTGGGTGCATTCGTGCTTAAATTTGCACATCTTCCTGGCGCAACCCTCTTAACCATTGAAATCCCAGCACAGCAAGCGGGGTTGAACCACCTGCCCTGCATTATCCCTGGCTGCGTTGGCTTGCGCCAGTTTACTGATAAGGTGCCCGCTATCAAATCTATCCCCAGCTGTCGGCCTTGCGGGTGTCATAATTTGGAGCCACAATGATGCCAGGGGTTCGTCCCACCTCAGGGTAGGATCCAGTGCCACGTGCTTGCAGAACTGCTCATCATATTGGAGCCACGTGTACCCTGGAAAGTCTGTATAGGCTTTGTATATTAGGTCCTGGTATTGTATCAATGATTGTGCGCGCCAGGGCTGCACCCGTATAATAACGGACATGTATATAGAATAGGCCGGCAGCCAGTTTTTCCAATTCCTATCGGGCTTTCTCTTAAGGCGACTCTCCTTATCTTTCTCATCCTCTTTGTCCCCCTCTTTGTATTCCACCTCCGTATTCAAAAGACTAAACAGATCCACGAATTCCCCTCTGAGTATCTTGTCCCTTGTGGCCGCAGTTAGGTGCCCCCAAGTGGCAATGCCTGGTCTCCATACAAGATAGCATGCACCACTAAGTTACCCGGGTATACGCCCCCGACCGCTGGATTTATCCAAGTCCCTGGTGCTGGTAACCCCATGCCCTGCATTAACCCCCGGGGTTGCTGGGGGACCACCCATCCTCCCATGCTCACTGGTTGCTGCCAATGGCTCGCTGCTGGCTGAGGTGGAGTATTCCCGGCCCCCTGCACAGGCCACCCTTGCACCTGAGGAGCCCCACTCGAGCAACCCACCATTAGTTGCTGCACCACTGGACCTCCCAGTGCTGGCCAAGCTGTGTACAGCTGGGAATGACCTGCCAGCATAGCAGTTGCTGGCGCAGGAGGCCTCGGGGACCACACGACCTGATGCCCTCCCCGGGGAACGTTATCCCATGGCCAAGGACCCATTTCCACCCTGGGTCCCCCAGCGGCCGCCGTAGGCTCGCTCGCTCCCACTATCCCCACACCAATGGCCCCGGTAGGGGCTGACTCACCCACGCTGCCACCCGCCTCCGGTTCCTCGCGGGCTCTCGGCTCCGGTTCAACTCCTGGTGTGGGTTCAGGGGATCCTCGCTCCTCCTGTCCCCCTGGTTTGCTGCCGCTCCCCGCTCGCGGGTGTCGCCTGACCCTCAGTTGCCTCCCTAAGGTTCCCGTTGTTCTCTAGCGCAGTCAGCCTGGAAGACATCTCGTTCAGTACCTCCATGATCCTGGCACACTTGCGTGCCCTCTCCTCCTGCTGTGGGTCACCGGGTTCCCATTGGGGTGCTGGCCCTTGCTCGCCCCTGGCCCCTTGTTGTCTCTCCAGGGCTTCCAGCCTGGCCATGCAGCTTTCAAGCAGGGCCAGTTGGGCCCCCTCGGGATCCAGCCCCTCCGCCTGCGCCTGGGCTCCTTCTGGGTCCAACTCCCTCGCCTGTGTCTGGGCCCCTTCCATACCCAACTCCCCCGCCGGTGGCTGGGCCCTCTTGGCTGGGCGCTTGCCTTTAACCTTCTGACTCTTTGGTGGCATGTTCTCCTCTTGCGCCAACTCCCTACGCTGCAGCTTGCCCTCGTGGGGTTAACCCGCCCTCGTGGCTGCCTCCCCCTCTCTCCTGAGCCCACTCCGCTTGGCCTTCCTCCCGCCGTGGCTGCTTCAGCACCGCCCAGGCCGGTTTCCTCCAAACCTCCCCGGGGTTCTCAGCCCCGCCTGCTGCCTTCCGCCACTTTCTCCTCTGCCGCTCGTCTCGCGGTCACCGCTCACGGCGTTGAGCTGTGGGACAGTCCACGCCGCTCGCGAAGATGGCCCCCTCTTCGTGCCCGTGCTCCTCCACCCCCCGCCGCCTAGCGTTGCTGTCGCTCCTGCCGACTCGGCCGCCTTCAGTCTCCCGCTGGGCCTCGCCTCCTTCCGCCACCCGGTCACCGCTCGACCTTCTCTACGCCGCTTCCTCAGCTCTTCCGCTGCTCGCCGCCACCTCCCGAATGACTCCACTGCTCCGCTGACTCCCAGCTGTTCTCTGTTGCTTCTCCCGATGCCGCTCCTGGCTCTTCATCCCCGAAGCTCCTCTCGCTGCCGCGCCGAAGAACAAATGAGGCCGGCAAAATGGCGCTGCCCCACTTTATAGGCGGGGCGGAGCCTTTGGCAGGAAACTACAAACTGCAAACAAACAGTTTGCAATTTCCCCTTTGCCTTGGTGCTTGCTTTTACACTGTGTGTGTATGGGGAGGGGTTCTGACTCTGCATGCCTTTAAAGTGAACTTTATAAAGAGGTGCTATTCAATACCTTTATTAATGACTTGGAGGAAGGAATAGAGAGTATGCTGATTAAATTTGCAGATGATACCAAATTGGGAGGGGCTGCTAATTCCCTAGAGGATAGGATAAAAATTCAAAACAGAGTGCTGGGCCAAAGCAAACAGAATGAGTTTCAACAGAGAGAAATGTAGGGTGCTGCATCTAGATTAAAAAAATGAATTGAATAGATATAAGATGGGAGACACCTGGACGGGGAATAGCACTTGTGAAAAGGATCTGGGAGTCTTAGTGAACCACAAATTGAACATGAGTCAGCAGAGTGACGCGACAGCCAAGAAAGCCAATGCGATTCTTGGTTGCATCAACAGAAGCACAATTTCTAGATCAAGGGAAGTGATACTACCACTCTATTCTGCTCTGATGAGACCCCACCTGGAGAACTACTGTGTCCAGTTCTGCACACCTCAATTTAAAAAGGATGTTGACAACCTCAAGTGGGTCCAGAGAAGGGTCTGGAAGAAATGTCTTACAAGGAGTGGCTTAGGGATCTGGGAATGTTTAGCCTTAAAAAAAGAAGGCTGAGAGGGGATATGATAGCTATGTTTAAGTATTTGAAAGGATGTCACATTGAAGAGGGAACAGGTTTGTTTTCCATGGCTTCAGAGACTAGGATTCAAGACAATGGTTTCAAACCAGGAAAAGAAATTCCATTTGAACATTAGGAAGAACTTCCTGATGGTTAGAGCTGTTCGGCAGTGGAATAAGCTTCCACGGAGGATGGTGGAGTCTCATTCTTTGGAGGTTTTTAAGCAGAGGCTTGATGGCCATCTGTCAGGAGTACTGTGACTGGAGTTCCTGCATGGCAGGGGGTTGGACTGGATGGACCTTGAGGTCTCTTCCAACTCTATGATTTTATGATTCTAGGTCTGAACAAAATAAAGGCTTTTCTTGCCTTTTTTCAGACTTCTGGAATGGATTAATTGTTTTCCCATTCATTCCTATGGGAAACCATGCTTCACAAGATGAAATCTTCGTAAAATGAAGCAACTCGCAGGACGAATTAATTTTTATTGCTGGTATTACTGTATCTAAATTATGCACTGAGCAGCAAGATAACTTACTGTACAACACGGCATATGTTATTACATACAAACATCAGAATACATTTGCTTTTACCCTGTATTATCAGTGTATCATCATGCATTTTAAAATGCAGAAGTACCGAAGCTGTGAAATCCAATTCTTGGGTCCTGTACCAACCAAATAAATTCAGTTGGAGTATAAGAGTGAGATCAATAATAGGTTATTTTAGTTGGAATGGTCTAAGTGTAACAATGGTGTCAGCATGCATAAATGAAGTGTCAATGCGTTCCACACCCTTTACCAGAAAATAAGTGTACATATACAGAGGTTGATTGATTGTATTTTTATACCACCCATCTGGCAGCAAGGCCACTCCAGGCAGTTTACAATAAATATTAACAACAAATAAGACGATTAAAATAAGCAAAAAACAACTACATTAAAATACAAATTACACTACAGTACTCCCCTGTTTATCAAGGGAATTAGGTGCTTGACACATCCGCGATAAAGGAAAATTTGCAAAATGCAGACGCCTCAGCAAACTGACCTTTGACTGCTCTTGCTGGCATGCACTTCCAAAGAGAGGCTTTTAACCCCCTCCTGACACCTCAGCAAACAGACCTGCAGCTGCTCCTGCTGGCATGCACTTCCAAAGAGAAGATTTTAACCCCCTCCTGACACCTCAGCAAACAAACCTGGTGCTGTTCCTGCTGGCATGCACTTCCAAAGAGAAGATTTTAACCCCCTCCTGACACCTCAGCAAAATGACCTCAGTCTGCTCCTGCTGACGTGCACTTCCAAAGAGAGGCTTTTAATCACCTTCTGACACCTAAGCAAACAGACCTGTGGCTGCTCCTGCTGGCGCACACTGCCAGGAGGAGTCCAAGGTCAGTTTGCTGAGGTGTCAGGAGAGGTTTAAAATCCACTCTTTGGAAACATGCTTATCTCAAGAAAAACTCTGTGATATACTGAGACCATAATATATGAACTACAATGTGCTGGAGTACTACTGTACAATTAAAGAAGCTATGTTGGGAGGAGAGAGTGGGACATTGAGGTCACATAGGAACTGCCTGCCTAAACAGACAGGTTTTTAAATCTCATTTGAAAGAACTAAAAGAGGGGGCAAAGTAAAGCAAAGTGTTCTGCTTATATACTGTCCCATAAGGCTTAAAGCACTCTCTGGGTTGTTTACAATTTATGCAGGCTACACAATTTATGCAAGCTGGATATTCGTTTTACCAACCTCAGAAGGATGGAAGGCTAAGTGAACCTTGAGCCTGCTATCTGGAATTAAACCCCAGGTCATGAGCAGTTTTAGCAGCCATTTAACCATTGGTCCACGAGGTGCTAGGCAGATAGAAGGTTATTCCATAACTGGGGGCAAACACAGAGAAGGCCCAATTCTTTGTCTTCATTTTTGGGTCTCTCTTGGTGTAGGTGCCCTCAGACCCCCTGCCTGGGAAGACAGGGTATTGCAGGCAGTTCTCGTTGGGGGAAGGCATTTTGAGAGGTAGCAAGGTCCCAAACTGTTTAGGGCTTTGCATGCTCTGATAATGAAATTAAATTTCTGGGAATGGGGATTCTTCGGTTTAAGAAAAAAAAATATAGGGACTGGCCATGCAGCGAGGAGTCACTGCTTCCCCGCTCACCCCTTGCTGGGTCAGGACTGCCACCTTCTGGGTGCTGCAGGTTTATCGGTTGAGGCGCTGGCAGCAGCTGCAGTTTCTGCTAGTGGTGCTCCGACTGCTACCAGTCCTGCCACCACCACAATCACTGCTTCTCCAGGACTGCGGTGCTTCTGGGTGCTGCAGGCCCAGTGTTGAAGTGGGGAGCTCTGCTGCGGGTGAGCAGCACTACCCGGCCAGGTCTTGAAGATGCACTGATCACAACGGTGGCAAAACTGGTAGCAGCCAGACCACCACCAGCAGCAACGGCAGACCCTAACCCTAACCCACGCCCCTGGACACTTTGCAGACAGTGGATGCAGTGCTCTGCAGTGGCCTGCTGCCTGACACAGCGCAGCATGGCAGCAAGCACTGCAAGTCCAGAGCCGCTGCAGGATGCTGGAGGATTGCATCAGGAGCTGCTGGAGCAGCACAAAGCCGGCAGTCCCAACCCAGCAAGGGATGAGCAAGCACACCAAAGGGTTGAATGCAAGGAGTTGATCAGGGCCTCACTACGCTTCCCAGAATCGCCAAGCCTTAGCGGGGGGAGAGGAGGAGAAAGAGGAGGCATACAGTGTGGGGGCCTCACTTGCCACTACTCATTCCTTTTGTGCGCTTGCATTTTCAGCCGCCCGCACATCACCCTCCCAGCCTCCCCTGGCAAGATCTCAGCTCTGATCGAGCCCCTTCCCAAGGGCCGCATCCCACGCCTAGCCATCAACCCCCACCCACCCCCGCTGCCATCCTCCGGCATCCTGCGGCGGTGGTGGCTCTGGACTTGCAGCACTTGCCACCAAGCTGTGCTGTGTCAGGCGGCCAGCCACTGCAGAGCAGAGCAGCCACCTTCTGCAAACGCCCAGTGGGGTTGGTTGAGGCGGTGGCTGCTACTGCTGCTGGTAGTGGTCATCCAGTTGCTCCTGGTCCTGCCACCACCGCCATTGCCACTTCTGCAGAACCCGACCGAGGTCCACTGCTAGCACCCTCACCCGGAGCAGAGCCCCTACTTCAGTCCTGGGGCTGCAGCACCCAGAAGCGGGAAGTTCCCCATAGAAATACATTGAAAACCAATTAATCTATTCCTTTATTTTACTTTTAACTGGTTTTCAATGCATTCCTATGGGAAACCGTGTTTCCGTTAACAAAATGTTCACACAACGAAACAGCCCGCAGAATGAATTAACTTCGTTAACGGTGGTACCACTGTATTTCCAGATAACAATAACTAAACACAAACATGAATGATAGGTCTCCTAACAGTAGAATATTGTTACAATCGTCATGGTATAAAGCAGAAGAGGAACTATGTCTCTAGTCTGTGGCATGTATAATCAGTGTAATTCCACCACTGAATATAAAAAAGTAGAAAGATGAGATGACCTACTAAATAATAAGCTGAAAACGACAACGTGGCATCTTAAATGTCCCCTCTTATACCTTAACTCTTCGCTTTACAGTTTTGTTTCTGCTGTGTATTGAATCAGCAGTAAAGGCTCATTGCCAAGGAAGAGGGCTGGGTCTTGGATCAACAGAGTGAAGGGACAGAAGCCTGGTTTACGTGACGTTGGCAGAGCCATGCTGTACTGTGTCAAGTCTGCTACCAGCATGTGCCAACACAAACAGTCATGCATTTATTCCATATCTCTAGCCAGGCATGTTCCTCGAGGACATGTGCAACCACAGCCAGATGCATCCTCATCTCCTCTCTCAGTTTCTACCAGGGATGACCAGAAACAAACCGAAACCCTGGGATTATCTCTGGCTGCACAGCTTGGCAGTAATGGTCATTATGAATTAAAGTGTTACCACTACCATGAATAAGTACACAGAAACTGTTGTGACAGACTCAAAGAGCTATTTGTTTTACTAATTTCTTATATATATATTTTAAATCTCCCATCTTTCCTCCCATGAGCTCAAGATGCAGTCCAGTTTTTATCTTCACAATACCCATCTGAGTTGAGCTGCCTTGATGCCCTAAGCACATCAGATCTCGCCTGATTTCAGAAGGTAAGCAGGGTCGGCCCTGGTTAGTACTTGGATGGGAGACCACCAGGGAATACCAGGTGCTGTAGGTGCCTGGAGTAGGAACTGGCAAACCACTCCAGTATTCCTGCCAAGAAAACTCCATGGACATGGGGTCACAAAGAGTCAGTCACGACTGTAAGGACACAAAACACACACACACACACACACACACACACACACACACATCTGAGTTAAGTCAGGCTGAGGGTGTGCAGCAGGCCCAAGGCTGCTCTGTGAGATTAATGATTGGAAACCGGAACTTGGATCTCTCCAGTCACAGACCAATACTAAGCAATATACCACCCAAGCTGTGTTTTACAGACCTGTCCCTGAGGATAGCGCTAAGCATGTACAAACAAGACTGCCGGCACTGTCAGAAAAGCCACCAGGATACTAAATTATACTATTATGTAATGGGAAATTAGTAATGGGACCAAACCCTCTCTGCTGAGAAATATATGGATAGATATACGAAAGTGAATGTTGACCATGCAAATACGTAAAGCCCTGGATATATACATAGATATGGACTAATGTTTTTCATATGTTACTGTAAGCCCTCCTCATCCTGGAAATGTTTTGAAAGTATCTAGACTTACAGTTTCCTCTCTTTTCCTCTTATATATATATATATATATATATATATATATATATATATATATATATATATATATATATATATATATATATATATATGTGACAGACGAGCCTCTGTCACAAAGACTGACACCAGGTCCAAAAGGACACAAGATGCCACCACCTTCCATCCACACCAAACACAAACCCAGACCCTTCCCACAGATGAAACGAAACCACCATCCAATAACAAAACCACGACTGCACCATCTACCGCTACTCCCCACTCCAGCCACCACATGGAGCACACTTACACACGCCAAAAAAACATTGGGAGACCACAGACACGCAGCCAGACCAAAATGAATTCACAAGACACAGGACCCCACTCCACCAAAGCCCAGGATGCTGCCAGAACACCCATCACCAAGGTCATTAAGAAACAAAAGGCTAATAGACACACATCCAGCACCTCACCCACACATGATGTCTCTAAACAGCCATCTAACCCACCAGCAGTTAAGCCCTTAACGATCGCCTCAGCCACACAGCAGATCACAAAAGAACAAATGAACCTACAATCAGCGACAGAGCAAGCAAACCACACACCCCCAGCAGTATTTATAGAAGGACTTCAACTGAGATCACGCTTTGCTTCAAGAAGAAAGAAGCCAGAACACCAGCCTGAAGATGACGAGTGAGACCTCGTCGAAACGTCGCCAAAACAACCAGATTTCTACACGGGAAGAAACCCGAATCCACCCTAACATGCATATATATATATATATATATATATATATATATATATATATATATATATATATATATATATATATATATATATATATATATATAAAAACATAACTAACTGTTAAAAAGAACTATACAGTTCATGCCAACATTTCCAGTATGAGTCTTCAGTTTTTTGCATTCACAACATGTCTGGAATTGTCAAGATTCCTATATTAACAAGCTATGTATGCTATGCCTATAGCATACAGGCATACCTTGGTTTAAGAACGCCTCCATTAACGTAATTTTTGGTTCATAAAATGAAATCTATTAAAAATAATGTCTCAGTTTACATATTTTTTCTGGACTAACTTGGTTTAGGTACTTTTTTCATAAGGCATTATGAAAAAAGCACCCAGGATGCATTGCATCCCCATTCGTTTCCTGTTAATGAAATTTCTGCAGTACAACACTTCCCAGAGGATGCATTAATTTCCCAAACCAAGGTATGCCTGTATTATCTTTGAAGAAGAAAGTTATCTTTATCTCATATAAGCATGATGAGATTATTAATTTATCTGCCCTGTCACTGTATTAATTTTGGGGTTGTAAGTAACTTCCTAAACTCTGCTATGAATGGGAAATAGGTTCAGATGTTATGGAGTTGTCCGTTTGAACCCCAGCATTTATAGGTAGCTTCTATATTTCAGCTATCTATATTCCTGACTTCGGCATAAATAAAGCTACTGATGTATTAGGACACATCACTGATTGTTTTAATGTACAAAATAAATTCCTTTCCTCAGGCATTTGAGATATTCCAGTTGCTACAAAAATCTGTAACAAATATTCATTTGGGCACAATGCCACAGCCCAATATTGAGAAAGGCACTCTCGTGTTTTAATGGATTATTCCACAGTAAGTATCCCTTCCGCTTATTTTTAGAATGAGAAAAGCCCCTCTCCTGAAAAAAAAAGACAATACCTGTTAGAAACATAAGGAAAGCTTTTAGAGGTAGTTAAAAAAGAAAGAAAAACCTTTCAGAGATAACCATTAAATGTATTCAATACATGTTGATTAAAATCAAAGCATCCTAACCAAAATCATCCACAAAGTGGAAGGGCATGTCTAGAAGAAGGCCAAGAGGTCAACTCTTGCCCTTTAGCTTCATGCAGCTACGTTGCAAAGTAATTCCTATTCTTCATGAAGACGAAGGACAAGGGAGGCTTGTCACCTTAATTTATCCATATTATTTTCTACCGTCTCCGGGGAACACTACTGTTTGACTTAGCTATTTGCCAGTTATGACCAACATACTTTCTGGTCCCATCATCATCACAGACATCATCAATACAGAACAGGCATGTCCAAACTTCAGCCCTCCAGATGTTTTGGACCACAACTCCCACAGTCCTTTGCCATTGGCAATCTAAGCTTAGAATTCTGGGAGTTGTGGTCCAAAACATCAGGAGGGCCGGAGTTTGAACCTGCCTGATATAGAACCACAGAAGAGTGAAGTGAGAAGGGGGCTATAATGCCATCATATCCAACCCACTGCTCTATGCAGGAATGCAAATCAAAGGATATCTGCCAGGTGGTGGCCCAGATTTCTCTTGAAGGCTTCAAGTGTTGCAGCATTCGGCACCTCATGAGGTCACTGGTTCCATTATCATACTGCTCTAACAGTTAGAAGGTGTTTTCCTGATATTCAGTCAAAGGTTGGGTTATCTTAACTTGAGCCTATTGTTGTGCATCCTGCATTCTGGGATGATCCTGCCCTTCCTCTGTATGACAGCCCTTCAAATACAGTGGCACCTTGTATAAAGGAATTAATTCGCTCCAAATGAAATTCTGTTAAGAGTAATCCCTAATCATGACCGTTTTTCTGTTGTACAGATTCGCCCCATAGGCGATTCTGTTAAGCGATTTTCTTCTATCTCTGGATTTTTGTTTTCCTTTAAGCAGATTTTCTGTTAAATAAACTGCTTGTTATACGAGGGTCCACTGTATTTGAAAAGGAGAAACTCAAAACCCTGCCCTTCGATGCTCGCTTTCCCGAAGGGTAGCACCCAAAGCATTTGTAACCCAGGATACCACCGTATTCAGGTTAAATTGCCGTATTGGCCCTTTGCGAAAAATAAGTGGGTTTTGAATCACAGTCTGAGCACTCAGGCTCTAAAAGGTTCGCCGTCACTGGAAAAGGCCATGTGACCATTTAGACTTCTAAAACAAAAGGCTGTTTCCAGATGAGGCCTGGATTAGGCAAATTGCCTCCTTTATAGCACTGAGGTGTGTGGGTGGTGATGGTCTAGTAGGTATCATGATTTTCTATTTGTGGCCTATGTTTTTCCACTGCTTTTATTGTCTTTCCCCCCTTTCTATTACTAAAAAGCTGTTAATGGGGAAAATATGGGATGGGTAACAATGTATTTTGATTGAAAGCAGTAAGCAGACAAACTCATTCCCCATTGGCTTTCTGCAACAACGCATCAACAGGACCAACAATAATATTGCAAGTAACCCAGCAGATTATAACCTAGTTAACTGGAAGTATAAAACAATTGAGAAATCAATTAAAGCATGCAATAGAATCAAAAGCAAAGCAAAGTGTTCTGCTTATATACCGCCCCATACCACTACAAGTAGTCTCTGGGCGGTTTACAATTTTGATTACAGTGTGCAGGCTACACATTGCCCCCCCAGCGAGCTGGGTACTCATTTTACCGACCTCGGAAGGATGGAAGGCTGAGTGAACCTTGAGCCTGCTACCGGGGATTGAACCCAGGTCGTGAGCACAGTTTTACCTGCAGTACAGGCATTCAGATTATAATCCTATTGCTGAGGTAGACCTTCCTTTTCAGGCAGGCTTTTAAGCAGTAATTGATCTCAGGTTTTTGACATGCAGTTTTTCAACTGTTTTTTAATTGCTTTTAAATTTGCTTTTAATAGAGTATCTATGTAATTGTTTTTAAATATATTTATACAGTAGTACCTCAATTTACGAATTTAATCCATTCTGAATGCATGCTCTTAAGTCAAACTACTCTTAAATGGGGTACCTATCTAAAAAAATTAAAAAATAAGTTAAAATCCAAAAAATAAAAAAATGTAAGTCAAGCAGACCATATCTAAAATTTGTAAGGCAACAATTAAAACGCCAACAGTTTTCCACTCTTAAGTAGAGCTGCTCTTAAGTCGGGATACCACTGTGTAGTATTCTAAAATCTGTTAATTTATCTGTGGCAAACTGCCCAGAGTCCCCTAGGGGAGAAAGGTGGTATAAAAATAATTTTAATAATAACAATAGTGTTCACCTCAAATTAAAGAAAACAGAAATAAAAATAGGAAAAAGCATGGAAATTAAACAACCAAGTAGGCGGTATAAGTGATAGGAGATTCATGAAGAGATCAATTAGTTAGGACACTCAGTGCAGATATGAATGTTATTTGCTCAAAACTGGTAGAGATACTAGTAGATGTGATTAACAGATGTGACAATAACCTCAACAGCAGAAAATACATTTCAAATAAGAACTGTATATTAGAAGAAATATCAAAGTAACTGAAAAGGTATGATAATGGAAAAATGAAAATGAAAATGAAAATTCATAGAATTGCACAAAAACATCCAAAATAAAATAAGAGAAACACCACACACATAAATGTGAGGCTAGATCACTGGCCATGGCATTTATTGGCCATTGTGTATTTATCCCTTACATGTGGGTTAGAGGTGGTGTGGAACATGAGCATGGTCCCAGGATGAAGACAATGATTAAATGATTAGATTCTAGACGGTTATTGAGTTGACTACCCTGCTATTGGGCCTACTGGGCTGGGAAGATTCTACCTGTTTTGGTTTTATGTTAATGTGTTATGTTTGTACTCGCACACATGCTTTATTCTGGTTTTATGCTGAATTGATATAGAAATGTATTTTGACTGGCCAGTGACTGAAATAAAGATCTACTACTACACATAAATGTGGTCTTAACAATTTGCAGAAACAGAAAATATAGAAAAGACCCAAGAGAATTTTAAAATGCATTTTAAAACACCCAAGTTAATAATAAGTGAATTCAACAATGGACACTATTATGGGATAACAATAATTTCCTGACACTTGATGGCAAGGATAAAAATATAATGTAATTGCATTGAACAACTGTATGAAAACAAGAGATCAACAAAATTTATTGCACCAGCTGTCAATATGCATCCAGAAATACAGAAATCTTCAAATCCAAGGTGGTTAACAAATAAAATCGAATAGCTCCTGGACTCAATGATATTTTCACAAAAGCTTTACACCTAATAGATGGTGATGGGCTTAGATGTTTAATGTCATTTCCAATCAAATATAAAGAATAGAAATCATTCCTGAAATTTGACTTATACTTTATAGACTTTTATATAACATTACTCAGAAAGGAATATACCAAAGATCATGATGACCAAAAAAAATGTTAAGCTTAGTTTTTATAAGAGTAAAAAACGGACAGCAATTTGCACACAGAGGAAAAGTTAAAACCAGGGTAGCAATTTTCTGGATACACCGGCTAAGGAATAAATAATATGACATGAGTATGAATATGGATGCTTTACAGGCCATATGAAAGATACTGTCCAACATGTCAAAGCAATGCTGTTAGTAGGTGTTCAAAGGGTATCTTTATAACTTGTTGCCTTTAATGGCCTTAAAATGCTGTTGTGAAAGATGAAGACCAAATGACAGATGGTAGAAATATGAAGTGGGATATGAAAAAGATGTATTCTGTACTCTTGCCCTGATTTTCAACTTTATCCTAAGAGCATCTTTACAACAGTACCTACTGATTCAAATAATGGCGCCACTGTCAATGGAAAAGTTATCAATAGCATCTAATGTGCAGGGTATTAACAGCAGAAAAATCTAGACGTTACTTAATGGAAGAAAACAAAGTCAATGAGGAATATGGTCTAAAAATGAATGCTAGGAAAACAGTGGCAATCAAAACAAAAACAAGCATCCCAAGAATTAGAGCTGAAGATCCAGCTTGAAAATGTGAAGCACATTGAATGAATGAATGGATGGATGGATGGATGTTTATTTACGGTTATTAACCAAATCATTGACATTGACAAACCTACAGTAAGTATCTTGAAATCTGTCAGAAGGAACAGTAGGAACCCAAGTATGCAGTATAAGGACTAACAGAGATGGCCTGGAGAGGGAATAACTGAGTGGATTTTCTTTAAATCACTATTTATATCTCTACCAAAACAGACTTAATTGTGAGGGAAAATAAATAGGGAAATACAGTAAATGCCAGAATGATAAGACCATATTGGTTGAAGAACCTTGGAAACTGGTTTGGATTCAGCAAAACATCATTGTTGAGAGCTGCCATATCTGCAACCAAGGTGGCCATTATGGCGTCCAATCACTGGCGGAAGAAGAGGGGAGTGAGGAGGACCCTGAAACTTTTCTGTTCAAGTGTTCCTGGATTATCTATAGCTGGAAAGTGCCACCAAAGAATCCATAAACCTAATTTCCCCTTGTAGTAGGGTGGCTTTGAATGCAATACTTCTCATTTTATTTCCATGGGACCTTTTGGTGGCAATATTTCTCTCTCTCTTTCTTTCTTTTCTCGTCTCATTTGAAATACCAGTACAGTGGACCCTCGTATAACAAACAGTTATAACATAAAATCTCTACAACATAAAAAAATTCTGGAGACAGGGGAAATCTGCTTAACAGAACTGTCTATGGGGCAAATCCGCACAACATAAAAATGGTCGCGATTAGGGATTACTCTGTTTTTAATGCATTCCTATGGGAAATTTGTATAAAGGAAAATTTGCTTAACATAATTTCATTTGGAATGAATTAATTCCTTTATACAAGATACAACTGTATATGGTTTTTATTTTACTGTATAGGCAAGACACAATTACAATTTGATCCACAGCGCGTGACGTCTTGGTATTGCAACAGTAATGGATACAGACTGTAACAAATTCAACAACATGGAAAGCTCCCTACTCATTTTGTCCCAAATTTTATTACAGTACAAGCAAGATGCTTCTGTCTGAAAGGCCGCCTGGCCTAAGATCTGAAGAAAGACAGGGAGGCCTAATGCACTAGGAAGGCCTGACCCCCCCCCCCTTCCCAAAAATAAACCCAAATCCAAACCTAGCACAGGCCTATTACATTTTAGGGGGTACTTGTAGAGCACGTCTGTATCTCGGCTTATCGGTCGGGGGTCCCTTCCTCTCTGCTTCTCCTGTGCAGAAGCACTGTCTTCCTGATTCATGCCAATGTTGTGGGAAGAAGCGGCTGCCTGGTTTTAATGCCATCTCTCTATGAAGGTCTTCTCCCTCCATCCCTCCCTCCCCCATACCCACACCTATCCTCCGAAGGCGGAGAGGTCCAGCACCCCCCTGCCCAAATCCAGCCAGCAGGCCTCCATCCTAGGCACCGGCCGCTGCGCCAGGCTTTCGTTTCTCCGCAGATCCATCTCCTGCCTCGCGTCCCCCCACCCAAAACAAAAACAATCCCCAAACTGCAAAGAGAGCCAGGATCAAAGCACCCGCCGCGGCTCCCGTGGAGTAGCAGCAACCCGCATTGTTATTGCTATTATTGCTATGATCCTCTAATAAAGGAAACGGGAAAGGGGGGTGGGGGGAGAGGAAGGAATATGAGGAGCATAATCGCTATAGAAACACACACGACCACGGACCCGCGAGTGCGCAGCTAAGCAACCTACCGCCTGCCTCTCCCTCCATGGCGTGATTGGATCGGGATGCTCTGCCCCCCCCTTGCGCTTATTTGGGTGTTTGGAGGGGGGGAGGTATATTTTTTTTATGAAAATCAAAATGAAAAGTTGTCCTCCCCGCGCGTCGCCGGTGAGCCGAGAGGGCGTGACCCAGGAGCCGAGGGGATGGAGGAAGAAACGGCACCCGGCAAGGAGCAGAGAAGGGGGGCGAGCGGCGCTGGCAGGTTGCTCGCTTCGCTTCGCTTCGCTTTGCTTTGCTTTGCTTGCTCGCTGGCGCTGCAGCCTCGCAGTCGCCCGGCAACAGCTGCTCCCCCGCGAGCATCCACCGGCGCAGGCAGGGCGAGCGCGAGAGAGGAGACGCGCGGCGGGGAAGAGGGCCGCTGCCGAGGGGAGCAGGGCGTGGGGCGCGCCCGCCTCACC
This sequence comes from Phrynocephalus guinanensis, assembly GCA_037367245.1. Taxonomy (NCBI): domain Eukaryota; kingdom Metazoa; phylum Chordata; class Lepidosauria; order Squamata; family Agamidae; genus Phrynocephalus; species Phrynocephalus guinanensis. The sequence continues at coordinate 25,550,225 of CM074736.1, forward strand.
CTCCCTCCCGTTCCCGAGCCTTTCCTTCCAGCCCCACCTGGGGGGGGGGGAGGGGTAAAGGAGCCACGGCCACCCGTTGAGGAAGTGCGCTTCAATTTTTCCTATGGAAAACGTAGCACCGGGGATGGGGCCCAGGAATTCCTAATTACCTCGTTGCGCCATCCAGAGAGACCAAGAGGCCACAATCAGAGGAGGAAGGAGTTCCTTGGAGGGCCACCTATGTCATCTCTGTGTACTTGGCCTTCCCTTGCTGGGCCAGTTCTAGACCATTTGAGAAGATACCAGGGCACCATCCATAGCATGGACGCTTTTGCTTGGTTCTACAAATATTTAGCACCAAGGCCCATAGCAGGATGCTAATTGCATACAATGTATATATGCTAATTTGTAACGTGCATGCAGTATGTCCAGGACCCTGAAAAATAAATTTGGGGCCTGGGACCAAGTCATAACAATCCACGGCTAGGAACCCTCTGCTTTTGTGTGATTTTGTGTGTGTGTGTGTGTGTGTGTGTGTGTGTGTGTGTGTGTGTGTGTGTGTGTGTGTGTGTGTGTGTGTGAGAGAGAGAGAGAGAGAGAGAGAGAGAGAGAGAGAGAGAGAGAGAGAGAGAGAGAGAGACTTTGACCAACTCTCTGTGACCCTATGTCCATGGAGTTTTCTTGGCAGGAATACTGGAGTGGCTTGCCAGTTCCTACTCCAGGTGCCTACAGCACCAGGTATTCCCTGGTGGTCACCCATCCAAGTACTAACCAGGGCTGACCCTGCTTAGCTTCTGAAATCTGGCAAGATCAGATGTGCAAATCCTCAGTGGCAAGACTGTCAGAGGTAGAAGGGGGTGCAAGGAAGATTAGTAATGTCCTTTATCACTGGAAGAAAGCTAAAAGTATTTCCAGTCCTTGATATTTAGAAACTGGGTTTGAGGAATGGTATCTTTTTCAGATGCCATACTGTGTTCAGTCTGCCTAACAAATAGTGCTTCGTACACACATTTGGTTTATGATATTCTAAGTCCCTCCCTGTTTGTAAGTATATTTCTTTATGCTCGAAAAATATCTGTGTATAAGAAACTTCAAAATATAAAGGTTCACCAGGTTGTCAGATATCTGTAAGAGTTTCTCCAGAACATTATGCTATGTGGTACCAAAAGCAAATGGTGAACTCTGAAATCGGGATTTTTTTTCTCATGGACCAACTCAGCTGTTTTTCATTTTTTGTAGTTCCTAGTGAATTACTGTAGCTGTTTTTAAACAAACAAGAACAACTTGTTTGTTTGGAAATGGTGGACAGAGTGTCAGACTAGGAGTCAGGAAATCTAGATTCAAATCCCTGCTTGGCAATGGAAACACAAATGGGTACATACTGTAACAAATGTCCACATTCCATCCTGAAGTGATGCCTTCGTAGGCTGACCAACTAGCCAAAAAAGACTGCAGAGAGGAGCAGAGATGTAGATTTTTTGAGAGCCCTGTGCAGATCAGATCTTGACTGATCTCGGAAGCTAAGCAGGGTCGGGCCTGGCTAGTACTTGGATGGGAGACCATCAGGGAATACCAAGTGCTGTAGGCACCTGGAGTAGGAACTGGCAAGCCACTCCAGTATTCCTGCCAAGAAAACTCCATGGACATGGGGGCACAAAGAGTCAATCACAACTGTAATGACACACTTATTAAATTTGTTTTGGATTGGCCTGTAAAGTATCATCTCAGTACCAAGTTTGCAATTTTGTTTTGTTGGGGAGGGTTACACAGGTGAAGTCTGCAGCCCCTATGACAGCTGTTTTTATCCACCTTTGTCTTCTGCAGCATCCCTCCTCCATTATACCCCGAAAGGACATGAAGACAAAAGGAACTTCGCATCAGCTGAACATCTGAGCCCTATTCAGTCCTTATAGTCCTGGCTGTCATCAGAAAATTTAGAGAGTGACTCTATGTGAAGAATCTGAAATTGCTCTATATACAGGCAAGAACCCAGATTTCCCAGATTTAGATAACAACTATGCATGTAGCAGTTGGACAGGGTTCTGAAGAGCCATGATTCTCCACACCAGTTTTAACACCTTTTTTTGGCTATTCAATCAGAGGTTTTAAAAAAGAAACATTAAAAACTAAAACAAAATATTACTATAATATTTGAAAAAGGTAAGGAAATATAAAATTGAAATTGGTAGGTTAAACAGTAGTACAAGCATATTAAAAACAATAACAAGAAAAACACAGCAGTCCCATTAAAAAAAAAGTCTTATCCAGTCATAAGAAAATGGCTGCCTGAAGAAAAAGGCCTTTGCCTGCTTGTGGATGGATAGCTTGGTCTCACATGGAAGGAAATCCAGAATTTGGAAGCATCAACAGAAGAAGCCCCATCCTGTATTCCCACCAAATGCACCTATGAAGATCATGGGAAACATTTTTTAAAATGCTGTATATTCTGCCGAGAAATTTTCGAGACACTTTCAACAGCTCATTTCATACATTTTCAGGCCCTTCTGTCACAATGGGTTTCATTGATAATCAGGTTGGGGAGCGCAAGGGGGGGCGGGTCACCCTGGGCTCAGCAATTAGGGGGAGCCAAATTGCCTACTGACCCCCCTGCCGCTGCTCCCCCACCCTCCATCCATATTATATTTTGCAATGGGGGGGGCGCGCGCAAAAACTGACTGTTGCCCCGGGCTCTGGAAGCCCCAGCTATGCCTCTGGAAATGTATAGTTTATGGACTTCACCAAACCACAAACCAAGATGAACTTCCATTTTCCTGGTACCTTCCCATCTCTAACAAGGACATATACTGGCAAGCCTTAGTTGTTAGTTAGTAAAGAATCCATGCATGTAAAACAAAATAGATACCTGTACGATTGTCACGTAACAGTATATAATCATGTTTTATTTATTACACCAGTGCCTCTGCAGTTGTGGACAAGATGACCAAACAAAGTTATACTGACTTACTACTACCTCCTGGAAGCATATAGAAGTAGAACCAGTGATGTGCAGACCTAAATGTTTTTAGTACAAATCACTTTAATTAACACAAAACAGATGCAGATTCTTGTCTAAACTGAATTAAGCCTATTATATTGTAGCTGTTAGATATTATGCTCCAAGCTAGTTTACCCATTAGGCTGAAATTTGAAGGTCTTAGAAGGACCATGACATTAAGTAACCCATTAATTCCTCCAAAAATATTAACAGGGAAAAATATGCATACTGACAAGTACTCTTGTGTATAAAAACCTATCTGGCAGTACATTTCATATGTCTCTTCCATCCACTATGTTTTATTTCTAGGACGATGTTGCTACTAGGCAGAATTATGCTGTGGGCAGTGCCATCTCCTTATGAGAACTGACAGCTAGAAAGTGAAACTCCACTGCAAAATCTTAATTCTATATCAGTCAGTAAAAGTTCATGCAAGTCTGCTATGACATTGGTTTGTAGTAGGGTGTGGTTGGAGTGATAGTGTGCACAGAGATGTAAACAATTTATTTCATTAGATGACACAGTTAATAGTTACAAGGAATACCTCATGCTGGCCACTTTGAATTAGTTTTACTGTTAATTTAAAGTTCATATCCTGCTTTGGCTTTCAGCCAGGATCCCAAAGCAAAATACAGAGAAAAGGCGGCATTAAAACGCATTCATTTCGCATCTAGTCTTATTCAGTATGTAAGCATCTGTCATTGGCATATGATGCACCTTGCCTAGGATCAGACCTAAGAAGAGTCACACTTTTGGACTAAAACTTCAAGAATCTCCAAGTTATTTTGAATACCAATCATGCTAGCTTGGGAAGGTGGGGAACTCTAGGTATTGTCATCCATAATAGTAACTTTCCCAAGTTCTTCCTCGCTCATATCTTAGATCCATAATCCCTCCTGTGGTCCTCAAAGTATCAAAAGAATCAACATTTAAAGTGCATTAAAATGGAAGTCTTGAAAACTTGCTACCGAGTAGTATGTCCTGAATTTTTTTAAAGGCAGTAAACAAAAAGTAAAATAAATTCCAATATATTCTCTGCTATGTTTTAAAGACCAAATTCACAGCTCTTTGTGCGTGTGTGTTGCCTTGTTAGAGTCATGACTGACTCTTCGTGACCCCATGTCCATGGAGTTTTCTTTGCAGGAATACTGGAGTGGTTTGCCAGTTCCTACTCCAGGCACTTACTGTACAACATCTGGTATTCCCTGGTGGTCTCCCATCCAAGTACTACCCAGGCCCGACCCTGCTTAGCTTCCGAAATCAGGCGACATCGGAAGTACTTAGGGCATCTAGGCAGCATCCTATGTCCCAAAGAATCCTTTTGTTTGCAGCTCTTTTAATAAATGATTTCATCTCTTTTAATAAATGATACATGAGTACATGTGGTCATGCGGTATATATAAACCGCTGGGCCCGCCATCAATTTACTCAGTGAATTTCTTGCTATTTGTACTGGTTCTGTAGGCTAGGCATGCCATCGCATAAAAATCAACTTTATACATGGAATAAAATATGTGTTGTAAAATCTCAGCATCATATCTGGAAAGTGTAGTGTGTGGCAAGCCGGTGTTGGCTGCCGCTCGATGTATGAAAACCTACCTATGCTGACGAACAATGCCTGAAGTCAGCCTGAATAGAATGCTGCCATTCCAAACCAAGACGGAGAGGGAGGAAAGAACTAAATTACTTTCCCTTTTTTTCTAGCTACTCTGAAGAATTCAAGGCATTCACCTGAACTCTTAACATTGCACTTGGATCCAGTTGAAAAGCGCTGTTAACATTTCCTGCCAAATAGACTTTTCTCCCCAGTTACTTTGCCACGATTATCGCAAAAACCTCCGCTAATCAAAGTTTACTCAAGTGTACTTTCTTCAAATGCTTGTAGTGCCTGTCTTTCAAGAATGAAACTCGCTTGCTCGGGATACTTTATTATGTCAAAATAAACCATCTGGCTGTACAACTGTTTCTAATTACTTCCCTGCCTAGACTGTAAACTTTGGGGTTTGGCACCAGTTTTTCCCTTCCAGGATGCTGCCCAAATCCAGCTTCCAGGCAGCTAATCAAAGGCACTTGGTGGAGCACAGAGGGAAGGAGCTGGTTTGGGCCAGCTTGGAACTCAGCGAGCCTACTGGGTCTGTCTGTATTTCGGACTTTTTTGCTGAACTCTTTATTTGCTGCCGCCGCCGCCGCCGCTGCCGCCTTGAGAACGGACCATGTACACACAAGGAGTCCTCGGCGTGGTGCTGCTTCTCTCGACGTCTCTGTTCATTCTACTGCTTGAGATTCCACAAAGTCTTTCGCTGTCCCTACGGTAAGCTTTGTTGTTTAATTTAACAGTTTGCCTTCTGTGTCTGGGCAACAGGTTGTGAGGAGAATATGGCCTTAAAAGGTGTTTGTGTGTGAGAGTTCTCTCTTTCTCAGTCTCTCCCCTTCCACATGCTCTTTAAAGTGAAAAATCTGAGTGCAGAAGCAGGATTTCAAAGGCATTCTGAAAGTTTACCACAATTGTGCATGATACACCAACATTCTCAGATTACAAAGTTAAGGAGAAAGGTGCCTTTAATGTAGAACTTGGTCATAATGACTGCAAGCTGGATCTTCAGCACATCTGTTGATATGGTTTTCCTAGATTGTTAACGTAATTCAGTTAACCCTGTTAATCTGTCATATGCCAGTTTCAGTCAGCTTCATATACACTCATGATCCTGGTCAAAACAGCCTTGCAGAAATTAAAAGCTGGGGATCTAGGTGGATTTTTGGCCTTTATATCAGAAAACTGATAACAAAAAAGAATTTGGCTACATTCCTACTAGAGCTACATGTATGAATTCTGGATAAGGTGCACAAGAAAATGTAAGAAAATAGTTGCACATTTGCAACTTCACAAATATTCAGCCCTACACTTAAAAAAATTAAAAAGGCAGAGCCTGATGTAGTTTCTCTGATGTGCTGCTGATAATTGAGCATATATCTGGGTCAGATCATTTGTACATCTGTGTGCTATCATGAAGCATTTCAGTTATGGTGATGTGGGAAAGAAGAATCAGTGAAGTAAAGAGAGCACCCCCTTTAATCTTTACCATATAGTGATATATCATTTTCTGGGACTACTTTAGGAGACAATATCAATTCCTCTTGGACTTTTAAGCATTGTAGAAAATTGCCATGAGGTAGGCAGCCAGCTGGGCAGCTGCTTCACTCAGTGATTTAAGGTTCTCCAACGTATAAATCACATAATAACTTAGTGGCTTGGTTCAAGATGGAGGTCCTTCCTTACCTTTGGGGTCTTAAACATCTCCAAGATGACTCTTATGGTGGCAAGAAATAGTAGGAGTCGAAATTAGTACATATATAGGTGAGGAACAGTAGTTGATCCATTGCCAGCTCCTTTCATGGAGTGGGCAAAACAGTGTGAATCAAGATAGACTCACAGGGAACCAGAATCTTTTTCCATGTTGTTGCACTTCCTTCCCAGCAGCCTGGGGTACAGAATGTCACCAAGTGGACTTGTTCCAGTCACAGCTTGAAGCACACTAGATTCGTACCACACTTGTGCAGTAAAGCTCACAAGTGGAAGAATGTGAGAACCAGGCAAGAACCAGCCTAATATCTCAAATAAAAATCACCCCAGGCTACAGTCTAGCACTCATCCATAAGGTAGGAAGAAGTCATGCTTTCTCCTCTCCTCTGACTGGCATTCCACAGTTCTCCTGTATATCCTACGCTCTTGAATATCTGCTGGGATTATTTTATCTGTGTTTCTGAGTCCTGTGCTAATCATAGGGTATTTGTACACGACCCCTAAACTCCGCAGCAAATGGCTGCCAGCTCCGGAGCTTACAATTGTTTCCCCACCAGCTCCGGAGTTTGCAGGAAATTAAGTGCAACCACGCCCACCTAAGCGCGTCCCAGCGCACTTTTCTTGTACCTGCTCTTGGAGGGTGAAAATCCCCAGGTCCGGATTTAATCTGGTGAGTGCGGGGCTCTCCTCGCTTCTGTTTTTTTTTTTTGCCTCCCGCCCCTTTAAGAGAAGGGGCGAGAGGCAAAAAAAAAAACTAACAGAAGAGAAGGAATCAGGACAACGACGGGGCTCCGGGCAGCTTCGGAGGTGAGCCTGCATTTTTTCCTCTCTTTTTTCCTCCCTCCCCTCACACAGACAGGAGCAAGGAAGTGCAGAGGGGTGGGGACGCAGAAAGAGCAACAAACCCCCAAGATCCCTGGTCCGAATTTAAGTGGCCAGCGGATCTTAGGGGCCGTGTGAAAAGGCCCATAGAGGGTGATCCAGTTAGTCTGAGTGGATACTCATGGTGATGGAGAGCATGGCGGCAAGAAAGGCCTGAAGAAAGTAGGGAGGGAAGAGAACAAGAGTTCATGAAGCTGGACAGATAAGCTTTAGTCAGTTCTGAGCAAGCCTGCCTCAAAGGATTGTTGTCAGGGTAAAAAGAAGGAATCCCTTCACAATATAGTATCTCCTCCTAAGCACCCCAGTTCTAGCCCAATAAATAATGGCCAAATTCTGCTCTAGATTCACACCAATGTAACTGCAGTGGTATAAACCTTGGCAGCAAATTTTTGCTCGTAGATGAGCTGCTGCTCATATTCCTAGTCTTGTGCCAGGTGTGCAATGTGATTTGCAGCTATGAACGTGAGCCACAAAATGTTAATTGGTGGCAATTGTACACCAGTGTACACAACTGTAGTGTCAATCCATGCTAGGATCTTGTCCATTACAGAACAAAGTGTTCCTCCTCCTTACTGCAGAAATAAATTGTTTCTTAGGACACATGTTGCTGAAGTCACCTAAATAAACAAAACTTAAAACCTTGTTATGGATTTTAAATTCATAATTGACATATAGTGTATGATTCAATAGATTGTGACTCCCATCTGCTTTGCCTCATTATTATTTAACACCCTGGATATGTGGATTTTTGAAAAATCTTCAATGCCCTAATCTAGTGCTAAGATGACCTTACTTAAACTATTTCATCAGATAGACACAGCTGGAGAGGCAACGTCCGTGAATTATTATTATTTTTTTGCAACTGCTTGTCTTTCTCATCTCCTTCAGCAATGGTTTGGCAAGCAACTCATCTTGCAGACTGTCCCAGTCTGATTCGGAGCGCAGATGTCGAATCCCAGGAGGAAAACTGTGCAGCGACAGAGGCCAGTGCAACTGTGGGGTCTGCATCTGCCAAGTGACGGAGCCAGGCAAATATTATGGCCCACTATGTGAGTGTCATGATTGGGTCTGTGAAGCCTATGATGGAGAGATGTGTGCAGGTAAGCAGGTTATGTTGGCCCACAAGAATCCCACGTTAAACTTCCAGCATGGAGTTGGCTTCTCTATACTCATCTGAGCTAGTGGTGGATACTGCTGGGTGATGGGTATGTCACAGTCTTTCTGTTAAGAGTTGTTGCCTGGGTTATAGGCCCGTGAGGTTCTTGGAGGTTCTGTGTGGGTGGGTGAAGTCAGCAGAATTGAGCTGGCAGAGGCCTCTGGACAAGAAGAAGCTTGGCTGAAGCATGAGTAAGGGTAGAATTAAAGTCACCCAATAATGGGAGTGTGGTTGATCCACCAAAGGGCTTGGTGTTAAGGTGCTAAAATGGTTCATTGGAGCAGAAAGACACAAGCCAGAAAACATTTCTCCTGTTCTGATTCCATACACCATTGGAATCTATGAAAGATTCGCTCGGATTGTCTCCAGCTGATGAACCAGTGTCGTATGGTAGTTAAGAGTGTTGGACCCAGTCTTCAAGTCACCATTCAGACTATGAAGTTCACTGAGTCCTGCAGGATTGCTCTGAAGATAAAGCTGGGGGAGGGGAAAGAATCAAGCAGTCTACCCTGAGCTTCTTGGAAGAAAAAGGAATGCCAATGTGATAAATTCTCTTGTGAGATGCGTGCTGCAGATGCTGTCAGTGCGTTGTCCCTGTATTTTTTGGTAAGTCCATATGTCGACGCAATGTTACTTTTGGCTGTAAGAGTCTTGTAATGTGCTGAGGTTGCAGCTTAGGGCTAAACTAAATATGCTAACTGGAGTGGTGGTGGTGAGAAGTTCTCCCTCCAGTGGTGAGAGATTTCTGGCTATCATAGAAATAAAAGGGGGCCATGCGGTCAATAAAAATAAAATACAAATTGAAGAATAGGTGATACCTTAATACAGACCACTTAAAAAAACATACAATATGCAAGCTTTTGTGGATCAAAAAACCACTTCATCTTACAAATCTTTTTTCTTACCTCCGTTTAATAATGCTTTATTTCTAGCTTGGTCCTTGAAAGGTAAGCAGGGGCCTCTTATTACTGAGGCATGCAAATCTGTGGCAATTCCATCATCACTGGAAGGAAAATATGTTAATTATGTCCATTATAGCAAATAGGTATTTCCCTTAACATCTAGCATGACCCTGTTGGTATATTGCAACAGGGTGAGATTTCTTAGTTTGCTTCTGCTTCCTCCACTTAACATACACGATCTCATACAGAGATCTGAAACTTGTTTAGGTGCCATGTGCAGACCTAAACCACTGACTCAGACAGATTCAGGAAGCAGAATGTATTGAGGCAATGATGACCCCTGAGTGCTATTGGTGTTGTGTTACACGTGCTCTGTGTTCATTCTGATCTCTGTGATTCCTTCAGTCCATTCTCCATGCCACAGGAGAACTGTACTGTATGCATTCTTTTGGATGTGCTGAGATGTGTGGCATGTGAACATTGAGCTTGTATTGTCATTTCTTATTCCCAGTGCGAGTATTCTTAAGACTTTCTGTGATTTTTACAGTACTGTACTCTTCATTTTTGTTATCAGATGCTGCTGCATGCTGGCCTTTGAGCAAACGTGCATTAAAATCATGATCTGGCCCCATCTGCCTCCATTGTAGCAAACACAGGATTCTGATACAAAGTATTACATTAATTTGTACCTGGAGTTCATTTGGTTTGATACAAATAGAAACTCTTGTATGCAATTTCTAGCCATGAGGGAAGGGAAAGAAGAAAAGAAAAAAAGGACAGAATATTTGGGACTAGATCGAGCTGTTAACAGATTCTGGTTAGGATGATAATCTATATTCCAGGAAGACTTGGCTACAGTTGTCGATCATCCATGTCTTTACCCGGAGTTGTATTTCATTGACATGAAAATAAGTATAGAGGATATGAAAAAGGTGATTGTGTTCCATGTAAATTCACACTCATATAAATCTGTTAGTTTTTAAAGTGTTACAACATGTTTTATTATGTTCCCCACCTCTTTTCCCTTTTGATTCTACAATCTTGTATTCTTTAAATATAACCATGTCAGTGTTTTCAACTCTAAGTTTTAATTGTATTATTAGGATGGGGAAAAAAATTTAAATAGCTCAATAATGTGACAGCTGAGGAAAAGCACAAATTTTCATTTTTCAGATTACTAGATTGTGGCGTGCTTTTTCCCGTCACATCTTTTTCTCTAAACACTTGTACCAGTTCCATGAAATGTGTCAGTTTTTCAGGCCAGCCCCCACAATTAGGTCAATGTGAATGTTACAGAGTGCCATGAGTAACAAATGCATTCCAGCAATGTGCTTGGCAGATTTCATATAAAAAACAGGAATTTATTTTAGGAAAAAAACTTGTTAAGAAAAATAAGTCCAATAACAACATAAGACAAGGAAGGGCCTGTAATGTAATACAAGAAAAATGCACAGTGCCATTGACATTGCTGCCTGATGGAAGTACGCTTCCATGGAACATCACCATGCACTGTGCATGAAAATAGATTAGCTATACATATAAGAATATAAGAACAGCCTTGCTGGAACAGGCCACAGCCCATCCAGTCCAGCATTCTGTCTCACATGGTGGCTCACCATTTGCTTCAGGGCATTCCCAAGCAGATGTCATCACCTGCTTACGATTCCCTGCAAATGGTATTGAAAGATATCCTGCCTATGTCTCCAACCTGGAGGTTGTCCTTAGGCATCCATAATGATAGCCATTGATACCCTTGATCTCCATCCAATCCTTTCTTAAAGCTGTCAAGGCTGACAGCTGTCATCACTTCTTCTGGCAGGGAGTTCCGTAGACCAGTGATCCTCTGGGTGAAAAAGTACTTTCTCTTATTTGTTTGAGATCTAGCACCCAAAAGTTTCATGGAGTGGCCCCTAGTTCTAGTGTTGTATGATAGGGAAAACAGTTTTTCCTTATCTACTTCGTCTACACTGTGTACAATTGTATAAACTTCAATCAGGTCACCTCTTAGGTGCCATCATTCAAGAGTAAAGAGTTAGTTTAGATTTGCCATCCTGTCAAATCTAACTTATGGCAACCCTTTTTAGGGTTTTCTAGGTATGGAGTACTCAGAAGTGGTTCACTCTTCCCTTTTCCCATATTGCATAAGGATATGTTAAATTTACACAATTGAGAACATCTGACAAAGGTACTGCAAACATGCCTGCCATGCAGTCTGGGGGATTCTGGGAATGGTAACTGAGATAAGCAACTTGCCCAATAGCAACTGTATTTGAATTGTCCTTGGACTGTGCCACTTATTGTATTTGAACCGACCTTGCTTGGTTCAGGGGATCTTGTGCTGTCTGGGATCTTATAACTAGAGACAGTGTTACAAGGTCACATAACTTGGAGCAAATCCAGGAGAAACACAGACTAAGATCTACTCTGGTGATAGCTGCAGCAAAGAAATGCTTCTTCTCTGCTGCCATTGCATCTACACCTTTATAGTCAGGTTACACCCCTAAAGGTTGTTAGTTTTTATTTTCCAGACCTTTCGTGGGCCCAAACACATTCTTTCAGAGGAAATGAATGGCTGTGTCTTGACATCATACTATCCCCAGAGACACAGACACACCCTTCATATGAAGAAGTATGCTTGGACATACAAAAAGCTCATGAAACCTAAAAACTAGTAAGCCTCATAGGTGCTTCATGACCTGTTCTGATATCCTTTTGCTGCAATAGACTAACTCAGTAGCCTGCTAGATGTCTGTTTATGCAGCTCCTGTGGATATAATTTTGGCTCTTGCTTGTCCCCTTATAATGGATATTTTTTGGTCTGTGCAGCCTGAGGATGTGAACAAGATCCACGGAGAGGTGTGTCCTGGACCCTTGCCCATCCTAGGTTACAAAGACAACCAGAGGTGTACTGGCTGAGTGGCTATGAAGAGTGCTAAACACAAGGCAGGCCACCAGCACATTTAAAGAATGTGGTTGTAAAAGCTCTTGGAAAAAAAGCTGTCCTTGGGTCTATAGTTATCAGCCAATCTTCAATATTCCGTTTTTGGCAAGGTATTAGAATATGTGCTGACATACATTTCAGTTCTGGCTTCAAGCTTAAATATGGAATGGAGAGAGATTTGATCACCTTAGTGGATGGATTATGTCTCTAGTGATTCTGCTAGACTTCTCAGCTGGTTTTGATACAATTGGCCATGGTATCCTTCGGGGATGCCTCTCTGAGATGAGACTTGGAGGCAGCATTTCCTGGAGTGATGATATTAGACAGTGATGCTGGGGGGATTCTGTTAAGTGCCCTAACCGCTGGACTGTTCCTCAGGGTTATGTCTTGTCTCCTGTGCTATTTACACACCCATCAAATGGCTGAGGGAGAATGTCCAGAGTTTTGGAGTTTGGTGTCACCAGTAGGTGGATAGCACTCAACACTTTTTTTTATCAAACTCCAAGACAGCTATTTCTGTCCTAACCGTTTCTGTCATCAGTAATAGGCTGGATGGTGACAAAGAGATTGAGACTTAATCCAGATGAGGCAGAGGTGCTCCTGATCAGTCAAAATGATCTGATGAGGAACAGGGATTGACCTGTGCTGGATGGGGTTACACTTCCTTTGAAAGCTTAGGATTGCAGTTTGGGTGCATTCCTGGACCGATATCTGAGCCTGGATACCAGTGTCTTTCTGGTGGCCAGGAGTGCACTAAAGCTGCTGTGTGACCTATGCCCATTCTGGAAGACATCCAGTTTGGTCACGGTGGCACATACAGTACCTTAGATATCTCCTGCTTGGATAACTGAAAAATGCTGCAGATGGGACAGTGTTTGAAGTTGGTTCATCTAGTACAAAATGCTGCAGCCAGGCTGCTGATCAGAGCCCATTACAGGGAGCTTCTAACTGCCCTGGTACAACAGCTTCACTCTCTGCCAGTCCATTTTCAGGCCTAATTCAGAGTGCTGCTTATGACCAATAAAGCACTATACAGCTTGCGCCCAGGCTATCTGAAGGATTACATCTCCCCATACAAGACTTTTCAGCTCTTAGGATCTTCAAGGGAGGCATTCTCTCTGTGACACCATCCTCCCACACATGTTTGGTGTGGACCTAAAAGAGGGCTTTCTTTGTCACTACTCCTAGTTTGTGGAGATGCCCCTCACCCCTGGCCCCTTCCACAGATCATTCTTTCTAGGCTTCTAAAATCTAAGTGGATGGTGAAGACTTATAATTTTGGGTGCTGCATATTATTATCTCATATGTTTATATCTGTTTTTAACTGTGAATTGATAATTTTAATACTCATACTGTATCTTTAAAAAATTTAATGTACTACTTTGCTGTGTTTTAGCTGGTTTGCTTTTTAATAAGTTGTGAGCCACCTTGGGTCCTGTAATTGGGAGGAAGTTGGCATAGAAATAAAATAAAATAAAATAAAATAAAATAATGATTCACTATGGAGAAAGGTCACTGAGGGACATGGGTTTGTCTTTGCCCTCAGTAGGTACTATTTGAGGCAGAAGGGGGAAGAACAGAAATATCAATATGTCACTATTTCTGAGGCAACAGGGCTGGTACACTCTCTTTTGCTTGTTGTGTTGCTTTCTGCATAAACTGTAATGGAAAACTACCGGTATCAATATTTTATCTGAATCCTAACTGCCCTAAAGATGTATTGACTTTTCCACCCTAATACACAATGGGGTAAATGGCCTTTTAGTGCAATGTGTGTTGGGTGGGAATTTGGGTGGGAATTAAGACCAAATAGCTTAATCTATTTGGTCTTAAGGCACCTGAGGGGGATATGATTGAGACGTACAAGATAATGCAGGGCATGAGTAAAGTGGATAGAGGGACGCTCTTTTCCCTCTCACAAAATACCAGAACTAGGGGACATACATTCAAATTGAGGGTTGGGAGAGTGAGAACAGACAAAATAATCTTTTTAAACCCAGCATGTTAGTCTGCTGAACTCCCTGCCACAGGATGTGGTGATGGCATCTGGCTGGATGCCTTCAAAAGGGGATTGGACAGATTCCTGGAGGAAAAGTCCATCATAGGTTACAAACCATGATGGAGATGTGTAATCTAAAGGCTTAAAAACAGGGTACTTCAAGGGCCAGATGCAGGGAGTGGTATCAGGAGACAGATATCTAGTCTTGTGTGCTCCCAGATGGATCTGGTGGGGCCACTGTAAGATACAGAAAACTGGACTAGATGGGCCTTTGGCCTGATCCAGCATGGCTCTTCTTATGTTCTTATGTAACCTTCCTGTGATATGAGGGCATAAAATACTGTACATACATCCATTCCTCCCAAACTACATGCAGCACATCACATCTGCAATGTAATTTGTTATGTTACAGGAATAGAGTATTTCTCTATATAAAACCGCCTTGTAATCTTTATAGTCTCCTATATGGTGCAGCGCTCCAAAAATGTATCTATCTGTGTTTTTCTGCTAATTTGAGGCTTTTTATTAAAGCAGATTTGGATTATGGGATAAATGAAGCATTGCATTTCCAAGAGATTAGGATGTGTAAATAATCCAAACACGGTATAAATTCTCATCTGACAAAAATCACCATGTTGATGCAGCCTTGATGAGGAGGAATGAAACTTGGAATATTTATTATTGCTTTTATTCCTTTCAAGAAGATGATATGAGTACAGTATTGTAGGTATATGTGAGACTCCATTGAGATTATGTTAAAGGTCATTAGCTGGAGTCCTGTTGATGTTTGTGTAGGGTTTATATAGCTTCCCATGGTTCATTGCAACTGATTGTCAAGGGGCTGGGGCATAACTGAGCTGTGCAGCTGCATGTGTGACCAAGATCCATGCCATGACACCTGATCCATTAGCCATGCCAAGTTATGCAAAATTGACATTAGCTCTAATACAATTCAAATGGGGCGTGGTGGCTCAGTGGACTAAGGCTCTGAAAATTTTTGGCTACAAAGTCAGCAGCTTGGTGGTTCGAATCCCAGGTGCCACGCAGCGGAGCGAGCTCCCACTGATAACCCCAGCTCCTGTCAACCTAGCAGTTCGAAAGCATCCAAATACAAGTAGATAAATAGGTACCGCCGTAAAAAGCAGGAAGGTAAAACAGTGTTTCCTTGCAGCCGTGCCAGCCAGGTGGCCATGGACTTGCACAACACTGGCTCTTTGGCTTGAATACAGAGACGAGCACTGCTCCTAGAGTCGGACATGACTAGCACACATGTGTGTGGGGAACCTTTACCTTTTTACCTAATAGGATTCAGACCATTAAATCTCCAATGAAATGTACAAATGTACAGATTTGGATATAGATAGGATTAATGAGTTTAGATCATGATTATTACACAGCAACATTTTAAAATACAGAGCATATTGTAATAGTAAACATTTAAAAACAGAGACTGGTTAGATACCCCCACCCCCCACACACATACCACTTTGCATGTTTGCAGTTTATATTATGATATATGTTTAACATCCATATCCTCTCTGCAAGTATATTGTTAACACTGCAAGAACCATCATCATAAGTTGATTGTTGTTGTTGTTCAGTCGTTCAGTCGTGTCCGACTCTTCGTGACCCCATGGACCAGAGCTCGCCAGGCCTTCCTATCCTCCACTGCCTCCCGGAGTTTTGTCAAATTCATTTTGGTTGCATCGATGACACCATCCAACCATCTCATTCTCTGTCGTCCTCTTTTCCTTTTGCCTTCGATTTTTCCCAGCATCAGGGCCTTTTCCAGGGAGTCCTCTCTTCTCATGAGGTGGCCAAAGTACTGGAGCCTCAGCTTCAAAATCTGTCCTTCCAGTGAGCATTCGGGGTTGTGATACATGAAGTCAAATTGCTTTCCAAATGTTTCCATTAATTATACGCTAGTTTCAGATTTGGGAAAGTGCCATGAAACATTTTAAATAAATAGATAAATGTAACAAAAATGCATTACTCTTATTTATCAGCATGGGTTAAAAATAGCTTTCAAAGTCATGTAGGTGTGGGGTGGGAGATATTGAACATGGAAGAGGCCTATTCATTTTATAATTAGCCGTTTTTGTCAAATATTGGGATCTCCTCTCATAACTTGCCAATTTGTAATGCATGTAGAACAGTGGTTCCCAACCTGGGGGTCAGACAACCATTTCACAGGGGTTGCCATGAGCCAGTGAAGAAAAAGGCACAAACGGCTTGGGTCTGGGGGAGGAGGGGGGAAAGAGTGAGTTACTGCTTGATAGGTTGGAGGGGATGTCAGTCAATGGCACCAGAGGCTGCAATTGGCTATGGGTGCCTGTAGAGGGAGGTTCTCTATGGCACCTGTGGTAGGAGCCTGCCAAGGGGGGCTTGTGGCCTCTTCCAAGCAGGGCAAAAGGTCACCACAACATGAGGAACTGTATTAAAGGGTCACAACATTAGGAAGGTTGGGAACCACTGATGTAAAACATGTAATCGTTGCAGGAGATGCACTTAGTGCATGATGGAACAAAATTAAAAGTGAAAGCATTAGTCACTTAACGCACTCTGTATGTCTCCACCGAATTTGAACTACGATTGAACAACGCTTTGAAACGATAGCAGATCAATAGTCACTTAGCTGGAAGGCACAAAGCAGGGACAAATTAATTTTATGCCTATGGCTGCTGCAGTACATTTCAGCAAGTCTCGTATCCTCTCTGTTAACCATGTGCAGCGATTTGCTTTATAACTACCCTATACATTACCGTTTAAGTCCTATAAAGAACAACAATATAAAAAAATAAGTAAAAATGTGTCATCTTCTATCAGTGCCTCTGAAGCTAGCATTTTTCACTTTGAACGTGTATATCATATGGTTGCATAAGAATCTCTTCCTTGCTAACCAGGTATGAACTATGCAAGGTCCACAAAATCACACAGAAAGTACCGTATAAGGTATTCAGAAAGGCTTCAGAAGCTGCTGGGTTCCACGGAGGACCCAGAGACATGAAAATGGGTCTTTTGTGATGCATCTGGTAGATTATAATGATTGCCTTGTGGTTTTGGTTCAGCATGATAGTTTACAAAAATTATTTTTATTTTTTATTACTATTTAATTTCAGTAATACAATAAAAAGCAGAGAAAAAACAGGGAGAGTAGAAAATAAAAGGGGAAAACAGAGAAAGTTTGAGATACAGAGTTAC
This sequence comes from Phrynocephalus guinanensis, assembly GCA_037367245.1. Classification (NCBI taxonomy): domain Eukaryota; kingdom Metazoa; phylum Chordata; class Lepidosauria; order Squamata; family Agamidae; genus Phrynocephalus; species Phrynocephalus guinanensis. The sequence continues at coordinate 25,567,581 of CM074736.1, forward strand.
CCAAGGCAATATTCCAGTGGTGGTGAACCTTCAGCAGACCAGATGTTTTGGACCCAAACTCCCACAGTCCTTTGTTATTGACAAGACCAGCTTGAAATTCTCGAGTTGTGGTAAAAAAAAAAAATACGGAGTGCTGGTGGTTCGCCACCACTGCTATATTAACTACTTCTTTTTATCAAACCATTCTTATTGGTTTATGTATCAATATCAGTACATAAGTATTAAGTTTCATTGTTCCTTTTGCAAAACATTTTATATATTCTAAATTTTATGCATTCATTTGGAGCCACACATAAAATAGTTTCTGTTTCTCAGTGTGTGTGTGTGTGTGTGTGTGTGTGTGTGTGTGTGTGTGTGTGTTGTTCTAATGCATCTGAGAGCTTATCTATTTCTGCTAATATTCATTATTTTTTCCAACAGTTCTTCCTTTGCTGGGATTTCAAAGTTTTTCCAATATTTCGCATAGAGAATTATGGCTGCCATTAAGATCATGTTCACTAAGTAGCTATTTACTTTATCTATAACATCTAGAGTAATGTTCAGTAAAAATAGTTCTAGTTTAAGTGGAATTTCATAGGCCATTATTTCTTGTATTAAGACCTTCACCATTTTCCAATAAATTTGTTCTTTTTACATGACTATCACATATGGACTAGATGGGCCGTTGGCCTGATCCAGCATGGCTTTTCTTATGTTCTTATGATAAAATAAGCCTTCATTAATCTTACATTTCCAACATTCTTTGGCTAAATTCTGGTTCCATTTTTGCTACTTTAGCTGGAGTCGCATACCATCTATAGAACATTTTATATGCATTGTCTTTAAAGGTTGTCGATTTAGTAAGTTTTTATATTATATTATATTATATTTCCATATTGATTCTCATTGTTCCATACTGATATGTCCTATATTTTGAGCCCACTTTATTATACAATCTGTTACCACCTCCTATTGTATTTCATACTCTAGTAAAATGCTGTACAGTATAGTTTTAATGTGTTTTTCTTTAGTTTCTAAAATTATTCTATCAAAAGGTGTTAGTTCAGGATAATATCCTTCATTCTTGTCTTTTACAAATCTTGAGTCAAGTTGAGAACGTGTTCACCAGTCCACCTCTATGCCTTGTGTTGCGAGTTCTTCTTTCGTCTTTAGTGTTCCATCTCTCTTGATTAAGCTTTTCTATCTTACTGATTTTAAATCCATTAGTTTTGGTGGGGTAAAGGCTCCTAGTGGCACTACTCATTGTGGGATTTTTGTATGTATACTGTACCATCTGTTTTTGCATTGCTGTCCCTCTCCACAGTAAGGACTTCTGTATCAAATGGTTATTAAATTGTTTACAATTATTTGCTTTTTTATACCACAGGAAAGCATGCCAGCTCCTTTGCAAGTCATGTCCTTCCAGTTTAAGAAGTCTTTGATCCTCCAGTGTAATCCAGTCCTTAATCTATAGTAAACTGGGACTTTGTAATATATAAACCAGTCCAGTAGCCCTGGCCCTCCTCTCATTTTTGCATCTTGTAGACCCTTTATTTTGATCCTTGTCTTTTTCCTTGCCATATAAATTTAGATATTGTTTGATTAAATTCTTTATGTATAGACTTTTTCAGTATTACTGGGATTGTTTTGATAGTTTAGGTTCACTGTTAGACATAAGCCGCAATCTTCAACACACAAAAGTATCCAGCATTAATGCAGTGATATACATAAATAGCACAAGTTTGATTGAGTATGTTATATATATCAGCCTTCTATCATATTTTGCAATATGCAATATATAGAGTTGCTTTAGGCATGGTATTAATGTTGAGATTAAACTGCAGTCTTTTTTTCATTGTTATTAAAATACGTGGGGGGCATTTTCATTTTGCTCCTATTCGGTTAAGTTTAATTAATCTTTCCTTTGAGATTAGAGCTGATCGTAGGGAGGTTAAACAAGCATACAGTATATCAAAGGGGTTGCTTGTAGTAGTACAAACACGGAAGATGTGTTGATAGTAAAGCAGATTGCAGTAGTTTGCCTGGGGACAGCAAGGCAGCAGTGTTTGTCTTTCTATTAAATGTTAACTTTTAATACTTATTAGAAGTCTATTACATAGGCCATGGAGGATCTGGTGGGGTTTTAGACCATGAGGAGAAAGGACAATCTCATTCATTCATATCAGAGAGTTTCTTAAATTTAAATGATATATATATATATATATATATATGGAATATAGGTAACATTCAAAAGGAATGAAAGTGTTGAGATAATTTAGTGATGTCAATGAAGAAGAAAACAGATGTCAAAGTCAGGAAATCTCTCTGGTTAGTATTATTTCATAATGACAGCTGTTTGCACCTACAGAATCCAGAAGTGCTGAATAAGTGTAAATCAAGGGGGCATGCTTGTGATCCTCCCTCTCTATTTCACTTGTTAGAAGCTTCTGTATGATCAGGAATGATAATAGGGGATACTCAAAGAAGAGCCCAAAAACATGACACCTGAAGCAAAGCACTACCCAGTTTTAGTCCTCTTGTGTTCACATGTACACTGCCTGAGGCTTAGTTCTCCTCCTAAGCCCCGTCAGCCTTTTACACAGTGGTGGTTACTTTATCCATTTATCCCACAGCAATGATAGTCCTGTGCGTTTTGTCAGAAATATGGTACTGTATCCCTGAATTACGGCACCCGAACTATTTGAGACTATCCATTTACCTGCTCTTGGTTCTTTAGATGCTAGTTTTCTTTATTCTCTTTAAATAAGGGGTAGTTCACAACTGCTCTGGTTGCAACAGTATTTAAAAACTTGCAACCATGTGGCCCAAGTCAGTCATAGCTCATTAACATGGAATCTATATTAGTCACATGCACTGTCTTCAGACAGACTTTCAAAGTGGACTGAAGTAGGGGAATGTTTGTAATTCTTGGAAGCACTGTTCATGCTTGAAATGGGGGCAGGGGGGCAACACTATGGCAGATCTGTTGCCATTCCTATGGTTAAAAAGACTGTCAGTGACTTGAACTGAGGAAAGCTGAAGTCACAAGTAATGCATTAATTTGAACTGTTGGTACTAAAGACTTTGTGATTGCATTCATGTAATGTCAATGCTGTAGGGTGTCCCGCAACTCCCTGCTCTCAGTACTTGAATATGTCTTAATTGTATTGGACTGTATATTGTCTCTTATTACTGTAAGCCACCTTGAGTTCCTTTTCAAGGAGAAAGGTGGGGTAAAAATACTCTAAAATAAATAAAGTAAATAAATATTAAAGGCAAAAAGGAGTAGCAATTTAACATCCAAATCCAAATCAACCTTTATTGGCATTAAAATAAAATAAAACAACACAACAAGAGAAAATGAGGTCAGCAAGGAGGGTAATCAAACATGGAACTGGTGATTCTAATATATGCATTAGCTACTTAAGACAATGAGATGGGGAATAGGGAAGCCCAGATCCTCGTGCTGCTATAATTTCAGAGGCAAAGGAGGCCACCTCATCCAGATAAGAGGTGACTTGCGTAGAGAGAAGGAACCTAAGCTTAACCAAGCCTTCCCACCCTTGCATTCTATCGATAAACATCATAAAGCCAAACCCTGTCTTGTATGCTCTAGCCACTGAGGTTCTACTGTTATTTAGACAAAAAAACACAACCAGATAATCTCAGATTGGTTAACCCCCCACACACACAAAAAACCCAACTTGGCTCAGTATGGTGCCCCCTTTAGCAGTGATTGGTGCCTGCTTCAGATTGGCAGTGCCAACTCGAAAGCTAAGATTGAGGCTTGGTTGACACTGGCTTTATAGTGTCATTTTTATATTAGTATTTTCTCCCTTTTTGTGTAATAGAGGGCTATCGGATTAAATGAGGACAACTGTTCCCTGAAGATCAGCAAATGGAGGAATGAAACCTGACTGATGCCTTCAGTATTTGACAATGAAAAGGGGTCATGCAGTGGGGTGTGGTTTTCTATTCTGTTGTCACTTCATGTTTGTCCATGGAAAGTGTTTTGATTGGGTACTTCCATCCATACTTTGTGCTCCATCACACTGACATCTCTGATCAGCGGTGACAGGTGGTGCTTAGGGACCTTCTCCTTTCTAACTCTCCATTTGATGACTCCTGGATATTAGCAGTTGCAGCATCTGGTACATAATTAACCAAAGCTTTCAGTAGTGGCTTTGGTTTATGTCACAGCTTTATAATGGAAGCTGGCAGTTTGATGTCAAAGTCAAAGTCTTCCCCAGGCTGTGCATCTCATTAGGCTGGTGTGGTTGAGGCACTTCACTCTGGATAGTCGGCGCAGCACACCGGGTTGGAGATGTATGGTCAACAAAGTCACAGACACTTCTGATTGTTTTGCTCTTCCATTCTACTTCATCAGGTGTGTTCATTGGTAAGAGTACCTTTATGACCATGTCCAAACACACAAACCCCAATCCTATTATTTGCTGCCTGAGAGAAAGACCCCCATCCCATATCCAGAAGCTTTTGAGAGTGGTTGCTGACATGCTCCTCAACTCTGGTAAAAAGACCATACCTGAGAGAGGCAGCCTAGTTTAGAGTAAATTTAACCGTTCTCCAACATACCACCACATCAACCACTTGTGAAAGCTGGCTTCTTCTGCCTTAACAGCAGGAGGCAAGATGACATTCAGAGTGAGTACATTTTGAATGATTAACCCTCCTGGTGAGTACATTTTGAATGATTAACCCTCTTGTCTGAGGGTTAGGGGTATGTCACCCCTGCCCGTGTCATGGTCGGACCATCATCTGCTAAAATTTTCCCTGCCAATCGCCACCCCGCCCCGCGGGAAGCGTCAGCACTTCATTTGGGCCCGCCCCCGTAGGCTCCTGAACCCTGTCAGGTTCATGGAGGCCTTCGGGGACATTTATGGTGGTCTGGTAGACGATCCAGTCGAAGCCCTGGTGGATAGGTGGTATGAGGGTGCCACCGGGGCAGATGACCAGATCGCCCCCAAGCGCCTCCTGCGCTGTGGAGATCGCTCCTGGCCGTGGTATACGGCTGAGATGTGGTCGATGAAACAAGAATGCAGGAGGCTTGAGGTCATTTGGAGGACAGATCGGACAGAAGTGAGTAGGGCTGCACTTAAGCAGCTGACCGGCTGCTACGTTCACGTGATCAGGAACGCTAGAACATCCTATGTCTCCCTGAGAATTGGCGAGGCCTCGAACCGCCAGGCGGAGTTGTTCCAGGTGGTTCAAGACCTCTCCAATCCTGGTCAGCTGGGGGCTCCTCCTAGTGAGTTCACTAGTGAGCAATTTGCAGCCCATTTTAGATCAAAAATTGAGGCCATCCATTCCAATCTGCCACCCGGTTGCTCTAGTCCATCCTCTGATATCCCTGGCCTCACCTCTTCTGTCCCCTCGCCTGGTGGAGTTTGGGCCGGTGTTTCCAGCGGAGGCCTCCAGAGCTATGGTTTATTGCCGGCCGGCGGCTACCCCTTTTGACTCTTGCCCAGCTTGGCTTGTTAAATCGGCCGGAAGGAACATGCCAGAGTGGGTTTCGGCTATTGCCACGGCCTCCTTCAGGGAAGGAATATTCCCTTCCCGTCTGAAGGACACCATGGTGAAGCCCACATTGAAAAAGCCCGGCATGGCGTCGGACGATTTATCCAGCTATCATCCGATCACCATTGTTCCCTTCCTGGGCAAGGTGGTTGAGAGGGTGGCCGCCGTCCGGCTTCAGTCGTACCTGGAGGAAAATCATATCCTGGATCCCTTCCAGTCTGGGTTCAGGCCGCTTCGGGGGACCGAGACTGCCCTGGTCGCTCTGCAGGATGACCTCCTCAGGGAGGCTGACAGGGGGTGCTCCTCCCTGTTGGTATTCCTTGATCTGTCAGCTGCCTTTGATACCGTCGACCACGGTAACCTGCTGGTCCGGCTTGCTGAGGTGGGAATTGTGGGTCTCGCATTGTCCTGGCTCCATTCCTTCCTTGGCGGCCGGTCTCAGAGGGTACAGCTGGGTGACTATTTGTCGGCTCCTTGGACTCTCCCTTGTGGGGTGCCCCAGGGGTCAGCAATATCACCCATGCTGTTCAACATTTATATGAGGCGGCTGGCGGAGGTCATCAGGAGGTTTGGAGTTCGCTGTCATCAGTACGCTGATGACACACAGCTCTATCTCTCCTTTTCTTCTGCTGCAGAGGAAGCAGTACGCTCCCTCGACCTGTGCCTGGAGGCGGTCCTGGAATGGACCAGGACCAACCAGCTCAAGCTGAACCCAGAGAAGACGGAGGTTCTGTTCTTTGGCACGCCCTTGTCTGGGTACAATGGCCCCCTCCCTAGACTGGGGGGTGTTTCCCTCCAGCCTACAGACAGGGCCAGGAATCTGGGTGTGGTCTTGGATTCAGCCCTCTCCCTGGAAGCCCAGGTGATGGCGGTCTCCAGGGCCACTTTTATCCATCTCCGCAGGATCGCCCAGATCCGACAGTACCTCAACAAGTTCTCCCTGAGGACAGTCGTGCAGGCCCTCGTGATTTCGAGGATCGACTATTGCAATGCCCTCAGAATGCGGTGGCCAGACTGGTGGTGGGTGCTCATAGATTCGAGCACATCACCCCAGTCCTGGCTTGCCTGCATTGGCTACCCATTGTCCACCGGATAAGGTTCAAGGTCCTGGTTTTGACTTTCAAAGCCCTCCACAGCTTGGGACCAGAGTACCTGTCGGAGTGTATCTCTCAGAGGTTGACTGGGACCAGACCCACGAGAATGGCGCAGGCGCGCTCACTTAGGGTGGCCATACCCAGGGAGGTGTGGAAGTCGCTTACGTGTAACCGCACCTTCTCTGTGGTGGGCCCTACACTGTGGAACCAGCTACCTAGTGAGCTGCACCTTGCAGCATCCCTGCCTGCCTTTAAAAAAGCCTTGAATACCCATCTCTTCAAGGAGGCATATGGCAACCTTTTTGTTTATTTTTTCCCTCTTCCTGTGCTGCCCATGCCATTCTCCACAGAGGGTATTGTACCCTCCTACTTTTTACTGGTGCCTCTGATTTTTATGCTTGTTTCTTGTTGTTTTATTTATTTTTTTTAGTGTACACTGTCCTGAGTTCCGTTTCGGAAGATGGGGCAGTATATACATATAATAATAAATAAATAAATAATAAATAATGATAGTGTAAAAATGATGGAAGAATGACAGCTAACCTGATTGCCATCAGTGTATAAAAACTGGCTTCAGGCCATCTGTCAAAGAGGTTGTGTTTGTTTTATGTTTCGTCTTTTTGGAGATATTTTTTAGGTCCAAGTTTTGAGAACAGCTTTTGGGGGCTTATTTCACATTTCTGTAATAGAGTCAGGTTCAAACCCGTTAATGTGAAACAGGCAGTTCCAGAAGAGACACCATCTCTGCGTGCATTTGCACAATCATAAGGCTTGCTGGGCCACTGGTTATCAAAATCAAATTAGTCGGGCATGGTTTAGGATAGGACACAATTACACTTGAATGTGTAGCCATTGGCCCTCCAGTGCTACTCCACAGAGGCTGCCTCATTAGAGCAAATGGGTCACCGCACCAACAAGTTCAAGCTGCTTCCCCGTCACCTACTCCTGTCTATCTTTTGAACTTTCTTACTTATTGCCAGACTAGTGGGAGTGGGTGGGTCGAGTTGGCCGTAACTTCATCTTCATTCGTCTTTGTGGAAAGTCCCATTTTACTTTGAGGGATTATTGATGAAAGCAGGTCCAATTCGGTGTGATCTGGATTGGAGTTCACAACATGGAAGAGGGACCTACTGCTGAATATGTACAGAATAATACCATAACGGACCAGGGCTGTATATTGTCCCTCTTTATTGTAAGCCACCTTGGGTCCTTTTTCAAGGAGAAAGGTGGGGTAAAAATATTCAAAATAAAAAACCAATAAATAATAAAAAATCCAATACTTGTTACATAACTATAAAGTAATTACTTGAGACGTTGTCCTTTTGAGGTCTAACAAGAGGGAGGAAAGAAAACCAAGAATAATTCAAGTGGCCTTTAAGGCCCTTTCCCTCTTGTTCAGTGTTAATTTCAAAGACTTTACAGTCTTTAAATAAGGAGGATTACAGATGGTGGCAATTAAATATTGTTCCATTAGATATCCATTAAATGCCCATGAGCTGCAACCCTTTCACAAATTTGCTGTCAATCTCTTAACAAGAACAAGTTATGCTGCTTATATTGGGGAAATTCTTGTCTTTTCTAATCTGCTTGCTTGTTCATTGCAAGAGACAATTCAAGAGACTGGTGACAGTTCTTACATTTAAAGCACTGTATAACCTTGATGCTGTATATCTGCAAGGGGCATTTCTCCTTTATGATTCCCCACTTCCTTTGTTATCTTCTGAGAACGTTTTGTTCCTGTGCCTTATTTGCAGGAAAGGGATCAAGTGCAGAGACAAACCAGATCAAATAAAGGTCCGATATGGATTTGAATCTCAAGATTGTTCACCCTCATTTTGTCCAAGCAGTAAGAAAAGCAACCATCAATCTAAGTTTTTTGGTATTATGACAAAGGCTATTCTTTTTTTCCCCTTTAAGGAAGGGATGGTTATGTAAAGAATGTTCAGATTTGCGATGTGACTGAACCCAGATGCTCTGTAACCTCCCTGTGGTATCACTCAAGTTATTTTCCTCTGATCGCTCTTCCTGCACTTATGGTAATTTCATTTCACTTCATGGAAAATATTCAGATTTTTGAAATACTTTCATGAGGTGATGAATATACTTGGTTCTTGGCTCTGTTTTAATTGTAGATATATATTCAATATTTTTTTTCATTTTTATGTTTATGTTGGCTTTGCTACAACTATGGCTACAACACAATAGGGGAAAAGAATAATAAAAACATCAGAGCCCTGCTGGATCAGACCAAAGCCCTATTGAGGCCAACAGTCTGTTCTCACAACCAGTTGCTATAAAGATGAGTCATATGAATGAAGTAGATCATTTCCCATAGCAACTGGTATGCAGAAAGCAGAGTTTCAAGACCCTAATTCCTTTCCCCAACAAGAAGGATGTAACTACTGTTAGAAAATAATAAGGATATTGTACAGCATTCCCCAAAAAATCCTGACAGACTATAGCTTAGTCTTATAAAATATTGTGTACTGGAAAAAAAAACTCTGACTTAGCAGAACTCAGTGCTCAGGATTAGAACATTAGAAAAACTCTTGCAGACATTTTTTAGAAAAATAATTTATATATTTACAATTAACTCAGAAAGCTTTTCTTCAGCATAAAAACATATCAGGAAAAACATAGCAACTAACCTTACACAGGAGCATTATGACTGGCTTTGAGTAAAAGCCAGCAAACAGTGATTCTTGCTTGCTACATTCATACAGATTTCAAGCAGTAACTACCTGCAGCTGCCCCTTGCTGCTGCAGCCTCAAAGTTTGTTCCTAAAACCTTTCACACCTGTGTGTGCTCTACCCACACACTAACTCTGTGTATCTACTCTCCTCTGTATAAAAGGTTTGTTTAATATTTCATTTATGTTTTTATATCTTTATAAAAACTTGACAACTACTGTACCTTCCTTTAGGATTCTGACTTAGTGAGGGGTGAATATGAGCGTAATTTCTTAGTGAGTTGTTTAGTGGAAATATGGCCAGGGGAGTATCCCAGGGTTCAAAAGCTGACTCATGCTGAGCCTTCTACAGCTGCATCATACCTTTCCATGGGTATTCATATGACAATGCAGCAGACAGCAAGAGAAAGGATGGTGGGCCACCAACTTAAGAGCTTGATGCATTCATGCTGTCAACGAATTGGCTGAAAATATGCTGATTTCGTTTCGACTACTGATTCATGTCTTGCAGGTTTTATAATGTTCATTGTAACTTTACAAACAAAACAAGTTTCCAAGCTCTGACAAAAGCATACTATCTGCAGTGGAAAGTGTATACAGTCACCCCCCCGCCAGTCGCGGGGTTTAGGGACTCACCCCACCTGCGATGCATGAAAATCCACGATATGCAGAAGCGGGTGGGGTGGGGGTGGGGGCGGGGGTGATCGTGCACCTGTCCGAGGCTTCTCAGAGGAGCGCGCGGGCGCCGCAGAGCGACTTGATAGCCCCCCCGCCCCTCCGTGGCTCTGAGGCTTCTCGGAGGAGAGCGGGGTGGCGCGGAGTGACCTGATCGGCCCCTGCCGCTCCCCCGCGCGACTCCGAGGCTTCTCGGAGGAGCGTGGGGGCAGCACGGAGCGACCTGATCGCCCCCGCCACCCCCCGCACAGCTCCGAGGTGCAGGTACTGCGATCCCGCGATGTAGTGGGATCGCAGTACCTGAACCACAAAATGGTGGGGTGGTGGTGGTGACTGTATATGCATCATAATTAGCTGCCACCATTATTTGCATCCTGCATTCATTTTGTTGATTCTCTTTTAAAGGCATCCAAAGTGGTGGCCATCATTCCATTTTATAGTAGTGAACTACATGGTTTCATTATGTACCATATAAATAATTACCTTCATTTGTTCACTTGAATCTCCCATCAAACAGCTTTAACGAATAGTCCTGGTTCTATTGTTATGCCAGAGGAGGGAAAACAAAAGAATATACTGTATGCCATAGGATATCTCCTGCAAAACTGTCTTGTCCACCAAGGGTGGGGTTTGATAGTAAGATAAGGTGGTTCTGTCCCTTCTTGTCACATTAACACAGGAGAGGTTTCAAAAGACAATAAACTTCTATTACAAAAGTCTTTGTTTTTGCTTACAACAACTTTAAGGACATAAAAACATAAGAAGAGCCATGCTGGATCAGGCCAATGGCCCATCTAGTCCAGCTTCCTGTATCTCACAGTGGCCCCACCAGGTGCGTTTGGGAGTGCATGAGACTAGATCTCTGTCTCCTGAAGCCACTCCCCTGGATCTGGTCCTTGAAGTACCCTGGTTTTAATCCTGGAGATTTGAATGGTAACTCAGTTCCAATGACATTATTAAACTTATTCCATTCCTCATCCAATTGAGGAATTTCCCAATAATCTTTCAATAGGGGTAATTCCTGAAGCACTCCCTGTCTATGGGACACCTAAGAGGCTTGCCTCTGCCTGTGCACAGAGTTCCAAAGCAAGGATGTCTCACCCAGGCTGCTTCCTCGTTCTTTTTCATCCCAAAATATCTATCTGCATGGAGATCCTTCTTCCACACCTCTGGTTCTCTGGTAAATACTTGGACCATCCACTCTGTTGGAATTATCGCTTCTGTCATATCTGCCTGAATTCCAATCTCTCACTTCCCACCCCTTTCCTCCTTTTTATTCCCCCACACCTCCTTCCATTCGTCAACCTTCTCTTCAACCACCACAAAAATTTCCACAATTGGCTCTTTCTCTTTTTATCCCTTCCCGTTGCTGCTGTCACCCGCTCTTTCTGATAGTAAAATTCATTCAACTCCTTCCTGTATAGATTGCCCCTCCCCTTGTTTAGTTGTTTTATCTATGTGAGTGGAGGGCACCACTTTGTTTTTTATGATCACAAAGGCTGCTTCCTCACACACACACACCGACAAGTGGGCTGTCCATACCTCCAAGGTTCTAGCCCATGGCTAATCTACATTAGAGTGTGTACTTCCCTTTCAATATATTACCTGGAAAGAGAAGGGTTGTAGACTATATCATCTTATCAGTCTGGGGTTATGATCTTTCATACGATTTATCATCTGCAGAGGAGCATGGTCATTAATAAAAGGAGTAAAAGGAGCCCCCAATAGATAATATGTAAGGGAATGCAGAGCCCATTTTACTGTCGAAGCTTCTTTTTCAGTGGTGCCTCTTAAGACAAATGTCCCGTAAGACGAGAAAATTGCAAGATGAATGAAATTTCTGGGCATAGGGTTGCTTCACAAGACAAAAATTCCCTATGGGATGCTACACAAGAAGAAAATCTGTTCCGCATTTTGAAACAAGTTACCCAGGATGCATTGCACCCCTGTCGTTTGTGGAGGGGCGGGAGGAGTTTTTTCATCAAGTTTTGGAGCCGTTCTGGACATTGTAAGGTAGGAAGCTGAGTTTTCCTTGCTTTCTTTTGTGTTTTTCCATTGGTTTTCATTGCACTTTTTGCAGGAACTGGCTGGTGATTGTTTTGCTGCTTGCTTTGGATAATCTCTGCATTGTTTTTCATTGCATTTTTGGCAGGAATGACCTGGGTTTTTTTCTTGGAGCTTGTTTTTGTCTATGTGTGCATTGTTTTTCATTGCACTTTTGGCATAAACAACCTGGGTTTTCCATTACCAATTTTCTTAATATCCCCTTGAGGATTTAATTAAACCTCCCCACCAAACCATTAGTGTGAGGATAGTAAACCGTCGTCTTATTGGTTTCACTTCTAAAAGTTTCCACATTTCCTTGATGGTTTGACTCATAAAATTTGATCCTTGATCTGTCAACACTTCCTTTGGGAATCATAGGTGAGTAAATAATTGTAGTAACTCTCTAGCTAAAGCTTTAGCTGAAATTGATCTTATTAAAATTGCTTCTGGGTAATGTGTGGTAGAGATGGGCACGACTCAAAAAAAGATGTTTTGTTTGTTGTTTGGTTGTTTAGGGGTCCGTTTCGGTTCATTTTCGTTTTCGTGATGTTTTTTGCAAAAAATTTCGTTTTCGTTTCGTTAGGTAACGAAACGAAAAAAACAAAAACGAAAATGAAAAAATGCTGTTTCGTTAGCATTCTTTTTAGTTCAATGCATCTGCTGCAATGAAAATGAAAAACACGGCAAATTTGGTCGTTTCGTTTTCATTTTCGTTTTTTTAAAAAAATTTAGTTTCGTTTTCGTTGCGTAATGAAACGAAAAAACGAAAAATCGCTCGTTGCGTGCCCATCTCTAATGTGTGGCATAATCAACTATCACTAAAATATGGGTGTGTCCCCTGCTGATCAATGTAATGGCCCTATTATATCTAATCCAATACGATCAAAAGGTTTAGACACTAATGGCATGGGAATTAGGGGAGCCCTGGGGTGTGGCTTGTTTTGTTAGTTGCCACTCTGGACATGTTTTACAATACTCTTCTACCTCTTTCTTCAGTTCTGGCCACCAAAACCTTTGTAGAAGTCACAAGATCATCTTTTGAGCTGCCAAATGCCTTGCTAGTGGGATATTATGGGTTTTTGTCAACCAGAGAACTTTCTTATCTTCAATCACCACAAAACATTCCACAATTGGCTCTTTTTCTCTTCATCCCTCCCCCTTGCTGCTGTCACCCACTCTTTCTGATACTTTCATTTCATTCCTTCCTCTGTAGATTTTTCTGGAAGTTGAGTCATGGCTACTAAACTTCTTTTTGAGAGATAGAAACATTTCGCTGCTCATCCAAACAGCTTCATCAGTCTTCATCATGACTCAACTTCCAGATAAACTCACCTGGATGACTGAGAATCTTCACAGACATATTCCTCTGTAGATTGCTCCTTCCCTTGTTTAGTTGGTTTGTCTATGTGAATTGACGGCACATCTTTGTTTTTCACAATCACGACAGCTTCTTCCTCATGGATTCCAATTCCAACTTAATAGCAACTGTAATACATCTCCAGCTTGTGTGAGATATGTACCACTGCCACACACACACACTCTCTCTCCAGTGAGTTTCTATGAACAAGCAGGGATTTGAACCCAGGTCTGCAGTGTTCTTGTCAGTCACTCTGTGTGCAGCACTACAATGGCTCTATCCTTATTTAGGCACTTGTTTTCATATCTCTGAGGAATGTGAATTGCATTTGGTTGTTTTAATAAGCAGTTGATAAAAAAGAATGAAGACAGGCAGTTCTAAAAATGTATTTGGGGATCTTTTTTTTTTTTTTGAGGGGGAGGGATCATCGTTGCCATGGAATACTATGAAGCATTTTAAAACTTTTGAATAATGAAAGATGTTACATGGGGCATCTGGAATGGTAATATGGTATTTCCAACAAACACATTCACAATAATTGCTTGTATACACTGTTGCTTTTGTTGCAGTTATTTCCAGAGGAAAGAGGGCTTCTGTACAGCAGCAAAGTCAGGCAGAAGAAAGAACATAAATGAAACATTAGAGATGGCTCTTAAAATACCTGTTAAGAATATCTTTACTGCGACTTTTACTGCTCAAAAAAACATTGTGGGGGGACAAGTCTGATTAGCAATATCACACCACCACCACCATCATCTTAGACCTGCAGAGCAGGAAGGGACCCGGTAGATTATAAAGTCTAGACCCTGCCAAGAAGGTACAGTGGGGAACCAAACTCCAAGCCTCTTATCTTCAATCTGCAGTCTGGTATGTAAATCACTGAGCTACCCAGAAGTCAATATAAAGTGAAGCTAATGGGAACAGAAGTTTGGATTTGAAATTTTGGACAAGATTTGTGATCACTTAAAGGGTGTATTCTACTTTTCAAAGGACGGTCCTCAGTTTCAAGGGTGGCTCACTTTGACAACATATTCCATCTGAAGGACTAGCTAGTCAAGTTTAATGATGAAGAACTGGCTTAGCAGCCTTTAAGGGACCCACTGCAGCAGACTGAATGTGCATCACACAGGGAAATGTATCACAATTTGGATCACTTGTGGAAAGGTCAATTTCCTAGCAGGCACCCTGAGCACTTTTGCCCGGCTTCCACCTTGTCAGCTGGTACTCATTATTAGACCATTCTTTTATTAAATAGAGTGTATTCGCACACACCCTTGCAAATCAGGTTTATTGTCAAAGTGTACAGCCTTTCAGTGGTTTGCAATGAACAAATCAAACAAAAGCAAATGAAAAAGCTTAACACAACAAATGCTTCAAGTGGTTCTCCCCAAATCAACTGAAAATGCAACTTTTAATGAATTCTGTGGCTTCTGTTCTGCTGTACTAAAGGGAGGTAGTTCTGGTCACGTTAGCAGCATTGGGGATGGAGAGGCTTTGTACTGTATGAACAAGCATTTCACCTCTTCAGATACATCACTTCATTGAAAGCTGGTGTGTTCTACTTCATGGAAAGCTGAGTAAGTAACACCTGAATAGTACTTCAGTAAAGACATGGAAAATGCCCATAATGCATCCACCCTGTGATAATCAATAGAAACCACCCACGTTTAAGTGAACAGGGTTGTATAGAATTGCAATTTACTTTTCTAGTTTTCAGAAAGAGCATGTTTTTTATTATTATTTTTTAAAAACATGTTATATGGCAAGTGCTCTTTATTCTCTGTGTGAAAAATGCAAAGATGAAAGCTGACAGCTACTTTGTGGTCAGCACTTTTTGGTGAACTGAGAAAACAGGCAGCCTTGGCAAGTGTGGCTTCAATGCTTGGATCAGGGACAAGGAACCAGATCCTGTTTGTACAAGGAGGTCAGTAGTAGCAAAGGTTAAAGAAATACAATGCCCTCTGTGAAACATAACGTTCAGTGTCTGTACTTTTTTTGTGTGAAAGCTAGAAACATTTGGTTTTGGAAGGTAACATTTCAATTGCTGAAACAGCAAGATTTCATTTTCAGATGTTGCAGCTACTCCTTCTAAAGGACAAGCTTAGATTGGGAGTGTGGCTGCGGATTCTGCTTCAGATTAAAAGCTCAGGTGAACAAAAGAGAAGAGAAGAGAGTGAAATAACCATCCGTCTAATATAGAATTGCTGTTACCTGTTGTGAGAGCCCTTAGGGTACAGCATATGCAGTTATGTGTTTAGATGATGCTGTACCCTAAAGGCTCTCATACCAGGTAATTCATTCTAGAGGTGACGTAATATTGTCCCTTTTCATACTAAAAGGAAGTTCTGCAGGTCCTTATCTTTCATCTCAATGTCTGTCCCCCAAATCCTCCTTTCTGTTTCTAGCTGCCATTACAGATTCAGGTGCCCCTGATTCCACCTTTAAACATCCTGTAATTTAGGAGTTTCCAGAAGCTCTGGGGATATCATGATGCAATAGTAGGGACACCCCTTTCCCTATTTATGTCATCACCATGCAACACAGTGCTGAAGATTCCTGCAAATACTCACTGCAGAGATGTCTAGAATGGGAGTGAAACTCCAATACTTTCTGGGAAAGATGCAGTCTGGTTAGCTTAGATCAGTGCCATATTCCAACACAGGTTTACAAACTGCCCATCCAGCATGTAAAATATTTGACTTGCATTGCACAGAAGTTAGCAGCACTGGAGGGTTTTTGTGTGCCTGTGGGGGTGTTTTTGTTTTGATTTTCCCCTTAGTACAGTTTGTAGAAAACGGTAGCCAACATGGCCATATCCAGTTCTCTGAGTTGCAATCCAAAATTTTACCATTTTCAAGCTCTGCTATTGTGAAAGAGCTGTCACATTTTGTTCAGTCTTCTCCCCATTACTACTATGAAAACTCTTCATTTTGCTGTACATGGTCCCTCTTGACATTCTGTCTATTCTATTATCTCTTTGTTCAAAATAACATAAAAGAACTAGGTACAAAATAGATCCCAACCTCCACTTGTAGACTTATTTTTTTTCTTATTTTTTTGGCACATGTAGCATTGATTGATCAAGTACATGGTCAACATTAAGTTAGCAGATCGTCAGCTATGAGATTGCCAAACAAATATTAACTTTTCATTTCTTTTTATGGAGTCCTTCAACAGAAACCAGCACAGCTGTTTTTTTTAATAAAGTAAAAAAGTAAATCTCAAAGGTGATTTCAGAGGCCTGACACTGTAGTTCAGGTTCATTTTGCTAATGCATTGGCCATAAGGTAAATGAACAGATTTCATTAAAATAACTGGGTTTATATTTGTTTAACATTAGGTTTTATGTATAAGATCAAGGTGGAAAAGCAAACACAAAATATAGAGGAATAATGAAAGTATTGTTAATATTCATTTGTATTGGTCAGGATCTAAGTGATAGATAGATAGATCTAAAAGGACTCCTGGTATAACTAGAGTAACACTTTTGGATCCCTTCCACTCATTGAGACCTAACACATTATCTTCTTGCCTTAAACATTTAGTCTCCTTCTGTTTTAGTAGTTGAAGATTCAGATTTCCCACCTTTTCATATTTTGGGCCCACAATTGAGAGCATCCGATCTCGCCTGATCTCGGAAGCTAAGCAGGGTCAGGCAGGGCTAGGACTTGGATGGGAGACCACCAGGGGATATCAGGTGCTGTAGGCGCCTGGAGTAGGAACTGGCAAGCCACTCCAGTATTCCTGCCAAGAAAACTCCATTCACATTGGGGTCACAAAGAGTCAGTCACAACTGTAATGACACAACAACAATAACAAAGGGCACTGAAGCCTTATTAAACTGTCTGGGCTAAATATGTTGGGAGAGTTAGTATGCTAGTCCCACCCTTATGTTCATGTTACTGTTATCTGCCCCAAACTGAAGGTAATTCTTGGAAGAAGAGAGCATTCTGTAGCTATGAGGAGGGTCTCTCTATGGGCCTTTTTACACGACCCCTAAGATCCGCCAGCAACTTAAATTCGGACCAGAGATCTTAGGGGTTCGTCGCTCTTCCTCTGTCTTCCTCTGTCCCCACCCCCCTCGGCACTTCCTGGTTGCTGGCTGCCTGAGGGACGGAGAAAAAAGAAAGAAAAGACTGCCGGTTTACCTCAGTTTTCTTCCGGACAGCATTCAGATCTCTTAAAGGGGCGGGGCGCAAAAAAAGAACAAACAGAAGCCAGGAGAGCCTGGCTCACTATCCTTACACCTGATCAAATATTTGTCACCTCCAAAAAGCAGGTACAAGAAAACTGCTGTTTGGTCTTGCTAAAGTGGGCGGGGTCGCACTTAATTGTCTGCAAAGTCCGGAGCTGGTGGGTAAACATTTTTAAGGTCCGGACCTTGCAGCCATTTGCGGCGGAGCTTAGGGGTCGTGTATAAACGCCCTATGTGAGTTTGAATGACAACCTGTCTGCTTTCAAAGAATCATATCTTTAGTCTCCACAGGCAGGCTCCCCTATCAGGAAGGGTTGTGGAAGTGCTCAAGGAGGAGGGTAGAGCACTTATCATGCTGCCCTTTCATTGATGCCCAGGCAAATCAGAAGCACTTGACAATAGAGATGGGCACAAAATATTTTTTTATTTAGTTATTCGTTATTTGGTTCATTACACAACAAAA
Source organism: Phrynocephalus guinanensis (assembly GCA_037367245.1). Lineage (NCBI taxonomy): Eukaryota > Metazoa > Chordata > Lepidosauria > Squamata > Agamidae > Phrynocephalus > Phrynocephalus guinanensis. The sequence goes on from CM074736.1 coordinate 25,585,615, forward strand.
CGAAAACCGACCCTAGGGGCAAATTTAACACGAAACGAACCGAGAAAAATTGGTTCGGTTCGGTTCGTTTCGTTAATGGAGGGGGGACGGAGATGTCTCCTACCTGGTGCTGGTCCGGAGGTCCGGTCTTCCTGGCTTCTGGGACGGTGACCAGGAAAAAAAAGCCGATGGCTGCGCTACAGCTGTAGCGCGGCCATGTGTTCAGCAGTTTAAAAAATAAAAGAAAAAGAAAAGAAAAGAAAGAAAAATAATAAAAAGGAGCACCGACAAGGCCCCAAGGTGGCCTGGGTGGCACCCTAAAATAAAAAATAAAATAAAATAAAATAAAATAAACAGCACCAACCGCCCCCAGGGGCTGCATGGTTGGTGCTGAAAGAAAGAACCCCCCCCCCCGTGCTACAGCTGTAGTGCGGGGCCTGAACCCGGAAGTGGGAGGGGGAATAAAATAAATATAGAAATGAATAAATAAATAAATAAGGGAGCACCGACTGGACCCCAAGGGTGGCGTGGTCGGCATCCAAAAATAAAAAATTAAATTAAATTAAATTTAAAAAAACCAGCGCCGACCAGACCCCAGGGGTGGTCGGCACTGAAAGAAAAGAAAAAAAGCCCCACAGCTGTAGCATGGGGCAAACCCAGAAGTGAAAAATAAAATAAAATTAAAAAAAAAATTTAAAAGGAGTGCCGATCGGGCCCCAAGGGTGGCCTGGTTGATTCAGCACCATAAAATAAAGGGAAAAAAATTAAAAACCCAACGCCGACCGGGCCCCAGGGTCCGCACCGTGGGCACTAATGAATTTTTCCACAAAAATTCACAAAAATGAAACAAAACGAACCAACCTCCTTAATGAAATGAAATGAAACGAAATGCCATTTTTTCGATTCATGCCCATCTCTACCTGACAGGTCCACCAGGAGAGACACAGCTGACAACCCATACTTGATACATGTTGGGAAGGGTTGGTAGGTGGGACTTTCACACACCCCATGCCATTGTCCACCTAACAAGCCTGTTCAGACCACTGTCCACTGATGAGTCTACAAGCCTATTCAGGGTGATGTGAAATCAGAGGAACAATAAATTGAAGGCCTCACCACTAACTTTCCTGACTAACGAAGCTGCTTGGATGAGCAACAAAGCATTTTAGTCTCCCAAGAAAAGAAGTCCAGTTGCCATGACTCAACTTCCAGATAACTTCACATGGATGACTGAGAATCTTCACAAATTAGCATATAATTTTTATGCAAGCTAGTATCCTGTTCTTTCTGTTTTAAAAATGCACTGCAACGTGTCACACAGGTGACAAAAATATACCTTTCACCATGAGCTCGGCTTACCATTTGATACTGAGTTACAAGCATCAATGACCCTGTTGATCCCATAAGCCACTGAGAGGCTGGTCAGTGTGACGATAGGAGTGAGAGGCGTTAACATCTGCAAAGCTACAGTTTTCACATCTCTGCTCTCATCAATTCAAGGAAGAGATTGTCATAATTGATCTCAGCCCACAATCCATGTTTGGAGTTTTTCATCCCAAGAGCAATGCATAAAAGAATATTGCAGGCACGTGGACCATCACAATTGTCTTGATGGTTCAGTCCTTTGTGAAATTTAGTTTCCTGCTGCTTGCTATGGCTGCAGCAAATCCAGCCCACTGGGAGGGTACTAATTTTTTGTGTTCCATGTTTTATTGCACAGTTCAACCAACATTCCTCTGTGTACTACTAAACTGACTCATTTCCTAATACATCCAATGTGAGCTTCTACCTACCTCACCAGCTGGTTTTTCTTTTTTTGGCTCCCTGATTATTATTAATTCTCTCTCTCTCTCTCTCTCTCTCTCTCTCACACACACACACACACACACACACACACACACACACACACACACACACACACACACACACACACACACACACACCACAAGGGAAGAGGGGCAGTGAACATTAAAGAGAGATAGGGGTTGTGTTGTAGACAAACCTACCAATTCTTGTGTACCTGAAAAAAGCTGGGGGGAAATAAAAATTGAACTGCTATCATGGAATATACACCAGATGACCACAAAGCATGACTATACAGAAAACAGAAATAAAGTGAGGCAATAGGGACTGTTTTTGTTTCCTGTATGTGTGGCCATGGCATAAAAGTAAAGTAGAACTAGCCCTGTGGTTGTGCAGAATGAGGCAGCTGCATGATGCAGCTGATTTGGGGTTTCATGAAAAGGGAGCAGATATCTCATTTTTTAAAATTATATTTCTACTGCCAGTGATGGTAGAAGTGAGAATTTTCTGCCTCAGATCGCCACTTGATCAGCCTTGTGTACCTGTACCTTCATTGGGTGTGACGTCATTTGCTGTGTTACCTCAGAGAGAATAATGTCTGCGCTGCGGCTAGCTAAATGAGATTTTAAAAGTACCACTCATGCTTAATCATGAGGAGGACTGCAAACTGGATTTAGTAATGATTTCCTGCAATTATTGGGAAATACAGGCTATTATCAAATTATTTTAATAACATGTTTCCTGTGGCTTTTATACTAGAAATTAGCTATATATTTAATGAATTAGATTGGAGAGGAAAAGGTTAATTTATGGTATTCAATATTCCTTTGGCTTCACAGATGAACTAGTCTCTAGTAAAGCCTTTTTCAGGGGACAAAAGCATGGCAGAAACTACTACTTCTTTCTTGAGTTTTGTTCTAATTAGATTGACAAAAGAAATGAACAACCACTTTTTTAAAAATTGCCCAGGAACGTTTACTGGATTAGGCTGGACCCAGCAGCAAACAGAGGTACAATAAAGTGTGAGGAGCCTGCAGGAGGATTTAGATAAATTAAATAGATGGGTTAATAGATGCCAGGTACCATGCAAGCCAGATTAATGTGAAATTGTGTTTAAGTATGATAAGGAACATTTTAGGAAAGCATTAATTTTAATCATTCTTTAGAATAATAGCAAAAGAAGAAATGAAATTATGAAAACAAATTATCAGTGGTACACTCTGTAACCACTAGATCAGGCATACCCAAACTTCGGCCCTCCTGATGTTTTGGACCACAACTCCCAGAATTCCAAGCCTGTATTTCCAATGGCAAAGGACTGTGGGAGTTGTGGTCCAAAACATCTGGAGGGCCGAAGTTTGGGTATGCCTGCTCTAGATGCATGCACATAGCTCAGATTTGCATTTCTCCTTTCTTATGTTGGAAGAGACAGGACAAACTATACCATACAATCATCCTTTTAAGGAGAAAAGGTCACCATTTTGGAACTTTATGACACATAGCAATTTATAGAGTCATCCATGAATCCTGTGAAAATGTCTCCTTTGGTTAAGAATATGGGATCAAGGAGCTAACACTAACAGTAGTCACAGTTAGAATAGGCCTACTTTAATCAGTTGACCTTATGGAGCACTAAAAACCCCTTGTTTCAATGGGCCTATTCTTTAAAAAGTATGCTGATTTAGTGCAGCTTACTACAATAAACAAAGGATTTTGAACATTGCCTTTATTATGTGGATTCTGTACCAGTTTATTTAAAATGTATTATCTGGGTTCTCCTCAAGGGGACTCAAAGCAGAACAGAATATTGGCCATTATGGACTCGGGGAAAATATGGAAAGCAGAATTCAAGAAGTAAAAAATAATAATTTAACCTGTTAAAAGCAATTACACAACAACAACACTTGTGTGCCACCAAGTCAGTTTTGTGTTGTGACTCTTTTCAGGGTTTTCCAGGTTGATAAACCTAAGGTAATTATGTATGCAACTGAGATGTAAGCAGTGTGACTACATGAAGAATTATAGCCCTATTCAGTTTTATCCTATATTTTCTATGAGATGAATATATAATCAAATAAATATATAATTCAGAATAGGAGGGAGGAAATGTTGAGAATTCCCCAGCATTTCTTGTGGGGATATAGGAAACAATTCTACTCTTACTCATATAATAATCTACTTTGTGTTGCAATAGAGTGTTGTACTACAGTTTAGGAGACCAGGGTTCAAATCCTTCTTCTTACATTTTTTTTATTTTCTACACTAAATTACATAAAATAAATACATATTGCTTATCTCCTGCCATGTTACTGCTTCAGTCACAGTTTTCCTCAACATTTGAGCCCAATATAATTGATATCTCCCTTTCCAGTTTAAATGAGCATACTTTCATACTTAGTTTCTTTACCATCTCATCTCTCTTCCATCTCTCTTTACTTACATCTATCTAATCTCAACAATCTATTCAAGCTCGCTGTTTAGCTCTTCAGTACTAAGCAATTTAGGATGGATTTGGCTATCTATATATATTCTATATATCATCTACAGTATATTTACCCATTCTTCCAAAGAATGTCTAACTTCAGCAATCATCATTAATTCAAGTTAATACTTTCTGGGCTACTATAAGAGAGCTACCTCCTGGTCTATATGTTTCACTTTATGCACAGAAGTTCTTGAATATACCTAACTGCCTCTATTCTTTTAAAAATCTAACAGAGTAACATTTATTTATATATCAGGTTTATCTTCACATTTCCATTTCCCATTTCCCATATCATACCAATTAACTAGTGGCCTTAGACAATCAGAATACAGAAAACATTTTTTATGTAATGGATTCACTGAGCCAGAAATTCTTTTTTTTAAAAAATTTCCCTTTTCCTGCCAAGCCCCTTATCTTCACAGGTCCCCCCCCCCCGCTGTTCTCAAATCCTTTATCTTCATGAGTTGTTGCATTATCTTGATAGTAATCTTGATGGCCACTCTGCTACTGAACAATTTCCAAATTTTCCTCTTTTTGGCCCCCATATTAAGTAAGACAGATGCGCTTAACATAATCCGTGGACTTGGCACATCTAAGGGTTTGGCTTGCTCCATTCTTGTCATCCTTGTCTTCGTGTTGTGATCTGCCTTTTGCTCTGGTTTAATCTCTTGATTCAAGCTGATTTCAGTAGATATGTTTATCATATTTTGTGAATTTGGCATATCTAAAGATTTATCCTGCATTAATCTTGTTGTGTTTGTCTGTAGATTGAGATCAGCTGCTTGTTTTAGCAAAATCTCCTGATCAGAACTAATTTCTGTTTTTTCTACAGACCCAGTGTTATCCACTATTCCATCTTGAATTGTCTGTTTTGCCTCTGTGACTTTATCAAAACTGAAAATCTCTTTATCTTCAGAGGTTGCTTCTGTGCAGATATCTGTAATTTTTTGCAAACTGGATAGAATTATGTTGGCTAAATCTTCTTTTCAGTTTTTCTCCCAATCCTTTGTGTTTTATACAAGAAAGGGTTAATATTGCTTGTAGTAGTTTCTGCCACTTATTTTCCAAAAAAGAGAAGTACAGAGTAGAGTAACTAGACTAGATTGAAGCCAAAGCAGTGAGGAGCAGCCTTCAAATGTTGTTTTCAAAATATGTGGTTACTCCAAGGTAACAGCTTCCCCAACACTCGCCTCCAGTTGTGTCTTTAAATTCAACATATAGAAAGCACAGAGGCATAAGGTAGTTTCCTTTAAATTTTATCTTTAAATCCACCCCATATAAAGAGCAGCAAAAGCACAAAATATTTTTACACAAGAAGAGAACAATAGGAAGAAAGGCAAGTTCATGAAATAATGTGAAAACAATCACTTCTTCTGTGCTTGACTTTTGAAAACATTCATACCTTTTTTTTGTTTTTTTGCTAAAAACCACTTCCTCAGAAGGGGGGTTAAGTTCTTGTTTGAAGGAATGATTCTCCAGATACCAATGAGAATCTTTGCATAGAAAGAAATATAAGCATTCTACTCATGACATGCCAAATATTTACAGTTTAATGTCCAGCACTGACAGCTCCACCTTCGCCATAGCGAAGGTCTTCCTCCAGTGGGAGATGAAGCATTTTCCTGCTTCCACAAAGTTTACTGCCACTCCCTTCGTGGTCTACAATTGCTGCCTCTTCTTCATTTCCCCTCCAAGGAAACTTTACCCTTATTAGGGTCCCTTTATCTGGAGGAATTTGACTTGTTAAGCTGGAGCACTTATCAAGTTGTCTTGCCGTGGTGTAGCCAGAACCAAAAGTCAGGGTTCAAATCCCTGTTCACACATGGAAACTCACTGGAGGGCAATGGTAAACCTCACCTTAGACATTTAACATACCTTGAGCACCCAGTCAGAGTCAGCACCCCTTCTGTACCTTATCATTGTTTATTTAACCTGACCTTCTCTCAACCCTATCATCATAAGCCAGAAACAGTTTGATGGCACACAGCAATGGCAAATAAATCTCTACATTCATGCCAGGTTTCTTAAGTGAGAGCCTACCACCTCCACTGTCATACAGAAACTCTTGGATCCTTTGTCTTACAAGGGGTATTTCCATAATGTCCCCTCCATGAATTCACTGAACATGTGAAGGGGACCAAGAATGAGCCTGCTAACCATAGCCCCTGCACACTAGTTCTGGAGCATGAATGTGGTAGCATTTTTGTTTCTTACTCTCTGTCCCTGAATCCTCTACCTAGCACCAGTCCTGGCTGGAAACGACTGAAGTGTACCCAGTCCCCAGACCCAAGATGTGAGACATTTTTGTGCTGGCCATGTTCTTCCCCTGGTAGTCACACTTATTGTTTCAATGTAAGGAGGCACAATACATGTGCACTTCTAGGATGCCTCCACACTGGGTATGAACCAGGACCAGAATCTCCAGAATCTTCTGCCCACCAAGACCTTGAATAATAGCATCATTTCCACTGCAAGCTCCCATTTTGACTCAAATTTAGACATTCTGTGTTAGTTGTAAGGATTTCTCTAGCTAAGCAGCTTTCTCAGCAATAGGCTGCAACCTTTTCATACATGCCAGGATGTAGCAGGGTATAAATGCTGATAAATGCTGCTTGGATAATTGGGACCATGCTAACCAAGGAATTCAGGGAGTTGCAGTCTAGAAAATTACTTCTCCCAGCTCTATGCTAAACACTAGAGAAAGCAGGACTGATAGGTGCATTATTATGGCTAGGAAATCCAATCCCACCATTCTCCCCATAAATGCAATGAGTGCAGTGTGGAACCCCCTCACTCCAGCACACATGTATGGACATATACATTAATGGTATCTAGGATGACTGTAATAATTATTGTGTGCCATTGAATCAGTTCCAACTTATAGCAACCCTTCCCATGGTTTTCTAGGTACAGAGCCCTCAGGATTGATTTACCATTCCCTTATTTATTTTTTATTTTTATTTTTATTTATTTTTTCAATTGATATACTGCCCATCTGGCAGAAAGCCACTCTGGGTGGTTTACAACATAAAACAAACTGATTGCAAAATACAGATATAAAAATATAATAAAAAGCAAAAGTAAATAAGATAAACTAATGGTGGATGAGATTAGATCACTAAATCAATAAGGCCATGTTACAGTTAACAGTTTTCTTGACAGACTCCATCCACTGGTTTATGTAAATATAGGAGTCTGACTTGGAATACATCAGTTTCCTATGACCCTGAGAATTTTAGATTGCTAGATTAGGAGAAAAATCCTGGTGTCCTTGCTGAGTCAGTGCTGGTGGATGGGGATTCCCTTTTTCTGGAGGCCTCCTAGTTCTGCACAGCTTGCTTCAAGGCCACATGGGCTGTCTTCACCTGGGACATATAGTGAAGACTCTAGATTCCTATATGGAACTGACTAAGGGCGTTTATACACGACCCCTAAGCTCCGCCGCAAATGGCTGCAAGGTCCGGACCTTAAAAATGTTTACCCACCAGCTCCGGACTTTGCAGACAATTAAGTGCGACCCCGCCCACTTTAGCGCGACCAAACAGCAGTTTTCTTGTACCTGCTTTTTGGATGTGACAAATATTTGATCCGGTGTAAGGATAGTGAGTGCGGGGCTCTCCTGGCTTCCGTTTGTTCTTTTTTTGCGCCCCACCCCTTTAAGAGATCTGAATGCTGTCCGGAAGAAAACTGAGGTAAACCGGCAGTCTTTTCTTTCTTTTTTCTCCGTCCCTCAGGCAGCCAGCAACCAGGAAGTGCCGAGGGGGGTGGGGACAGAGGAAGACAGAGGAAGAGCGACGAACCCCTAAGATCACTGGTCCGAATTTAAGTGGCCAGCGGATCTTAGGGGTCGTGTAAAAAGGCCCTAAGTTATCCATCCACTAGGGGCCCTCATGCTGCAGTGGTTTATCTGCTGTACTGCAGCCAAAGCTGTGCTCACAACCCAGGGTTCAATCCCAGTTAGCCAGCTCAAGATTAACTCAGCCCTCTATCCTTCCAAGGTTGTTAAAATGAGTTCTGTGATATAAATCAAAACACTTTAGAAAACAGAAAAACACAATGTTATAATATAAGCAGTAAACTAAACAATCCAGCAAGATTAAAAGGAAATAAAATCCACAACAAATCAAGTTCTCCACTAAATTGCCTATGGAAAACAACTGCCCAAAGAAATACCTGCAAGGGTGCAAAAACTTGGACATTTCCTGGGAACTAGAATGAGTTGGCTGTGTCATGGCTCCTTCTAAAACCAAGTTAGGCATGTTGTTCATCGGGTGTTGACAAGAACTCATTAGATGCTAATAAGGACTTAACATTGGTGGTAAGGTAAAAAGGTAAAGGTTCCCCCCGCAAATGCATGCTAGTCGTGTCCGACTCTGGGGGCAGTGCTCATCTTCGCATTCAAGCCAAAGAGCCAATGTTGTGCAAGTCCACGGCCACGTGGTCGGCATGGCTGCAAGCAAATACTGTTTTACCTTCCCGCTTTTTACGGCAGTACCTATTTATCGACTTGCATTTACATGCTTTCAAACTGCTAGGTTGGCAGGAGCTGGGGTTATCAGTGGGAGCTCATTCCGCTGCGTGGCACTCAGGATTTGAAGTGCTAAGCTGCCGACTGACTGTTTGCAGCTGACCGTTTCGGTGCCTTAGTCCACTGAGCCCCCATGCATGGTGGTACTATTTAATAAAATCCCCATAATATTGTTTATATTCTCTCAGTCTCTGTCTGCCTGCCTGCCTGCCTCTCTCTAATGCATAATATATACTGTACATTTAAAGATAAGGACATTGTATAAGATCCCTTATCCAAACTGGTGACACTGCAGACCTGAGATGCCTTTCCTAAATTAGAATTCAGTCACCTAATGTTTCTACTGTAAATAGCAACTACAGAATGTGCATGCCAAGTTCTGGGTACATTTGTATGACAGGAGCATTTGGCACTTTGGCAGAGGCTGCAGACAAATGCATTGCCAGCTACAGATTGCCCTCCTAGTCCCTCACACAGTACAGCAATGCTGGCAGGGAGCTTTGTCTTTGTTAATGCCATCTTCGGGCTAATGCAGATTGACTTCAGTGAATCGGGCATTTATCTATTCTGAACTGTGCTCAGAAGAGCACTGTTCCAGGGCCTCATTTAGGCCTCATTATGTTCTGTTATATTGTTCAGCTGACCTTGGGAACAAGAAAACAACATTGTGTAATATATTGTTCTTTAGAGCTGTCATCTCCCTACAACTAAATGATCAAAATCCTGATTCATTATTGTCTCCTTTGTGATTTTTCTCCCTTCGCCCCGCCATCTCCCCTCATGCCCTCGGCTCTAACATTATTCATTAAGAAGAAATCTCATAAATTGAGGTGAGAACCTATCACACTCCAGGTGTTTTTGCCTATAATACTCCAGATGCTATAGCCCTCACACAACTATCACCTTCAACAGACATAGTAAGAGGTCAAGGATGATGAACATTATAGTCCAACATTTCCTGGAGGAACACAAATTTTTGTTCCATATTTTAACGCAAGGATTTTTGTGCCATGTTCCATTCCAATTAGTGTTCCCTGTTATCACTTCAGGAACTGTTCCCACCTAGGCAGTTACTTCACGTCCTATATTGTTCCGCAATTATGTTTGTACCGTGACAGCATTGTTTGCGGTCACCTAGTTTGGTCCCAGTTAAGTCCCTGTTTCCGTTTACTCATGGACGTGATTACTAGTCTCGTGACAATTATTACTTCACAGTCTTGTTCTGTGATAAATTCTGAATATGTCTTGCTTTCTTAACCCTTTTAAAATATTGTAAATAAAACTTTTTAGTACTGGTCTTCCGGGATTTACACGTCAGTGCTACACAATTTTCAGTACTTTCTTTAATAAATATTTGCACTGCATGGTGTTTCCCATAGGGAAACTAATGCTGAATACTGCTTCAGCCACTGACCACTAGGTGGACACTGGTTGTTGCATGGCAGTTGTTACCACAAGGTCCCTTGTCTTGGAATAGGAACCGGGAACTAACCGAGACAAGAGAATTCCCCAGTCCAGGGGCAGGTACAGCTTGTCATGCTCTCTTCCCAGTTCCGGGGGCGTGGTCGAGACAACTTTTTGCTGTCACGCTATGGACGTGAAGTAAGTTTTTTTTTTGTACCGGTCCCAAGTGGGACAGCAAGCAGGGATGAATGGGACGTGAAGTAACCGCCCTAGAAGAGAAAGCTCAAAAGAGATTTATTGGTTATCCCAAGATATGGGTTACCTTGTCCTTCATTGGTTTTATGTGTCTCAATCTCAAATGTCACTCTAATAATGCATAAATCTTATCACATTATCAATGCCCCTTTGTTATTATACAAGTCTTAAGAATTCACATTGTACATTTTATGTGCAAGCAAAGTGAGGATCTTACCAAGGCAAGAACATTTACTTTAGAAGTCAGCATATTTTATCTCAGCTGTACAGTGCATGGATTGGCTTAGGGTCAGAATCTAATAATCATGTAAATGTTTTAAGCAACTGCATGAAATCTCTTGCTGTGGAGAAAACTTGTTGACATCAGAGAAACTGTTCTAATTAAAGACTATTGATAAGGAACACAAGCCCTTTCCCTAGAGATGTTTTTCTTCCTCCAAACCCCCAAGAAAATGGCTGCCGTCACAATCGGCTTAGAAATGTCATTTGTAATTGTATGCCCAACATAGGCCATTCTTTCCTTTACCTTTTAAAACCAGTAATTTGTCAAGTTGATTGATAGAAAATATATGTAATTATTTTTAAGGCAAGATGGCCTCTTTCTCTTTTTGTATGTCTTTAAGTCTCTGCCAAATGATTTTTCTCCCCAGTCTCCCACCCAACTGTTTTCCGTCCATGTTGTTATTTTTTAAAAGGCTGGATGAATCACTCTCCAGCATCTATTTTGAACCAGGTATTGTCAACCTCCACATTTACTCGACTTTTAATATATATAATTATTCACAGGTACTTCAGTTGAATTCAAAGAGCCACTTGGAAATCCGTCCATCACCCAAACTATTCATGGGAGCTGGAGGGCTTTTGATCTAGGTTGTGGGCAGTGACCACAAATATCAACCAAGCAGAAACAGAGTGGCTCAAAATTCTATCTTGCTCCCCCTGCCTCTCCTTCCATCCCTGTTTTCCTCTCTTATGCAGACACATATACATAAATGTGCTTGTGTGGCTGTGTGGCCTTGTCATGTAATTCCCAGCAGCGACAACGGCTTCAGTTAAACCAACCATGTGGAAAACCACTGAAAGAGTTTTCCACATGCACCAACAAAGTTCTATATTTCACATTCACACAGCCAATAAGATTTTTCATGATAGTATGGAAGTCATTCTTCACACCTTATCTCCATCTGAGTTTCCTCGACCTTTTCCTGCAATTCGTGTGTGTATTTAGAGTACCCAGTCAGCAATATTTCCTCTAATTTTTATCCCTACTGGGTGGAGCTCTCCACCTCACACGCACAACTCCACCCATGCACAGGGTTCTGGCATGACCCGAACCAAAGCAGCTGGAAACATTTACTGTGAGTGTGTGGAGAGAAGGAACGCTATGCAGATGAGATGGAGTCATGCTTGCTCATGCAGCCGCACAGCTTGGCACTAGAGATGGGCACGACTTGAAAAAATTTTTTTTCGAGTTGTCGTTAGTCGGGCCGGTTCCGTTTCGGCTCGTTTCCGTTTTTCGCGAAAATTCGCAAAAATTAGTCGGTTCGTTTTTTCATTTTTTCATTTTTTCGTTTTTTCGTTGTCGTTAGTACTGGTTTGGGGAGGGGGTAGCGGGCTCCTGGAGGGAGCTGCAGGAGTCAGCCAGAGCCACAAGTGACGGACTGGCAGACTCCTTGCACCCGCTGTGTCTCACGTACTTGCATGTAGTGCAATGCAAGTAGATCTGACTTAGGGTTAAGACGGGTTAGCGCAAGGGCTAGGGTTAGGCTAGTTACGGGTGAGGTTACGGTGAGTATTGGGGTGCACCTCTGGGTGCCTCTCTGACCCACTTAGAAGGACAGTGTACTGGCGTATGGGTTAGGCTTAGGGTTCGGGTTTGGGCTACGATTAGTGGGCTGTTTATGCCCGATTGGCACATCCCAGAAGTCTCTGTGGTCAACTTGGCCAAGTGGCCATGTGATTGGTGGAAAATTTGCATGGTCCACTCCCATGGGCGAGCCCATCATTGCAAATGTGCAGGTGTAAAAAAATAAAATAAAATAAAATAAAATAAAATCAACGGAGACTTTTTTTGCAAGAAAAACCCACTGCTGCTACTGTAAAAATTCAAGCATTTAAAATAGCTAATTTGCGCATGTTTCTGTGGTGCTTTGGTGGGGTTTTGGGCAACGATTTCAAAAAAAAATATTGCGGTCGCCATTTTGGATCCCCCCCACCGCATGGCAAATGGATGCGCCCTCCCAGCCTGGTACCAGCAGCGCAGCAGTAGCAATAGCCAAGGAGAGGGGGGCGGGGAACCCCCCCCCCCAAATAAAACACCCTTCTGGCCTGGTAGGTGCCCTCAGACAGTTTTCGCCTACTTTTAGGGCCGGGAATCGGTTTTTTTTAAACTTTTAAAAACTTTTTTCTGTGCCGCTTGGCATTGCGCTATCGCCGCATGCAAGTAACGAGCACGACAAATCAGACCAAATTGTTCGTTCATCGGTTCGAGCTCGAATTCTGGTGGAGTAATTCCTGTTTCCGTTTCCGTAGAGTAACGGATACGAGTAACGGAAACGGAAACGGGAATACCGCTAAGTCGTGCCCATCTCTACTTGGCACCCTTGCCAGTAGGCCATTCTGAGGAAGTGACTAGTGGGAGTACTGTAAACTTTCCCTTACTTGCTGTCTTAATTCAGTATTTCAACAAACGCTTCCATTCCTCATCCATCACCCATTTGCAATAATTTCAGGCAAAAATCAAAGAAAAGCAAAACAAAACAAAATACAAAACATGTGGCACCTTAAAGACTAACTTTCATGTTTCAACGTAACATTTCGTGGACATGTCCACTTCTTCAGACATATAGAAGCAGAATGAGGTATGCAAATATAATGTGTGATGGGATATACATTTCATACCAGATATTCATTGATTACAACGTGAAGCAGTTCTATTGTCAGGTTACACAAAAGCAATTTCAGAGATTTGGGCTGTTAGAAATCATTCCCACTAAAACAAGCAAAACTATCTAAATTTAATCTATATTTACAAAGTAGCATGATTTCAGGGCACAAGCATAGTAAAAATCTGGATTTCATGTTGAAGAAAGATAGTATAAAGAAAACTCAAAGCTGCAAGCCAAGAGATGCTTAACAGATCCATAGTACCATTTTGCGTTATCATCTCATGAGCTGTCACTTGTCCTTCCACCAATCAGATGAAGCAAATTAATTGGTTTCTGTTGCAGAAGCACTTCCAAGAATTTACCAGATCCAAGCAAAGTTTAGATTATGAGAAACCAAGCACTTTACACTTCTCAGAAACCACATCCAAAGCAGCCTACAGCATCAGAAGAATGCAATTGAATACAGCAACATTTTATTCTTTTACTGATGAACATTGTAGCAATAATGCTGTACCTGCATGTTGCTATGATGCCCCTCCACCCACTGCTTCTTCCTGACATATCCTTCCATGCCATGATATTGGACATAATTTTCACTAGATCATAATCATGAGGCGGGGGTAGTTGTTTTGGTTCAATTTAACTTCAGAATACTGTTTCTTAATAGTTTATTAGTTACTGGCAGTTTTTCAGGGCCATGTCACTTCAGCAATATATGGCATTATAAAAGGGCAGATGGATAACATTGTGGTCTAGCCTTTTTAGTATTAAATGTGTGGTAATCAATAACATACATGCTAGGAGTTTTATGAGCATATTGTCACTGGGATAACCATTCCAAGAACAACAGTGTCTTAGTCTGTGTGGGTGCATATTTCCATATTTCCTGATTGGTCAATTGGGTGTTATGGATGCTATATGGCAGGCTGTTCAATGCGTCGACCGCGGGGCGACCAGTAGCCCGTGGGGCCATCAGAAGTCACCCGCCAGTCTCCCAACCTGCCACTACCGGCAGCGTGTTCGAGGGGTGGGGTTCCCCGCATGCCCCCTTGCTCAGCTCCTCCGTAGGAGTCCTAATCTGGAGCACCGGTGAAGCGCACATGCACGTGCACTCCTGTAAGTAGACCGCAGGGCCTTTGACAGAGATTAAAGGATACCGTGGGGCTGTTTGGGGAAGCAAAGTAGACCGTGGGCTGTTCAAAGTTGGACAGCCCTGCTATTTATTTATTTATTTATTTAATTTATTTTAGAGTATTTTTACCCCGCCTTTCTCCTTGGAAAAGGACCCAAGGCAGCTTACAGTAATGAGGGATAATACACAGTCCAGTACAATTAAGACATGTTCAAGTATTTGAGAAAAAGGAATTGAAGGACATCTTATAGCATTAATAGACAACATTACATTAAAGCAACACGATTATAAGTAGTCATAAACACAAAGTCTATGTGAACCCATAGATTCATATAAAATACACATGGTAGTCCATCATTCAGGGAAAGCTTGCCTGAAGAGAAAGGTATTTGCCTGTTTCCGGAAGGACAACAGAGATGAGGCAGTCCTGGCCTCTAGAAGGAGGGAGATGCTTGAGATCTTCCCTAAGTGGCCACAGTGAATCCTGATGTTATTCCTGGAGAAAGTAGAAGTGGCTGGTAACAAAAGAAGATGCCAACAATCTTTTCACCTGTGTACATGGCCAGTTTCAAAAACTGAAACGCAGAGGTAGCAGAGCACACCAAAGGAAATGAAATTTCAACATCCCAAAAAATACATTTATTTGTTGTATTTATTCAGGAATTAAATCCACTGGAACTTCCATGCGATAGTAATATATAAACTGGAATGAGATATGTTGTAGCTCCATTTCTATAAAATTATGTAGATCTATCTCTAAGCATCCCCACCCCCCAGAGCACTGGTTCCCAACCATGGGTAACCCAAGTGTTCTTAGGGTGCAACTCCCAGAAGCCTTCACCAGTAACTGTGCTGGTTGGGAGTGGTAGACCAAGAACATCTGAGTTACCCAAAGTTCAGAAACTATTGCTAGAACATAACACTGCTCTGGGTTCCCTCCACATGGAACATCCTATATCAAATGCATCAGGAAAGTACATCTTCATTTACAGAAAAAATAGCATTGGAGCCTATTCTTGCAATCTATTAGGAAGTGGCTTCATGTTTTGTCAGATTTAATACTAATCTAGCAAACTGAACTCTTGTGCTCTGTTGTTTTAAGTGTGTACTTGTTATCATTTTAATGTAATATTGTTTGTTTTTTAATTCTGTTTGTATACCTCCTGTTTTTAGCTTTTAAGTTCCGTTTTATGATGCAAGCCACCTTGGGGAGAAAAATGGGGTAGAAATAAATAAATAAATAAATAAATAAATAAATAAATAAATAAATAAATAAATAAGAATCTTACCTATGCTCCTTTTGCAGGCAATAGCTACCCGATTTCTGCTCTCGGTTGATATGATGATCTGTTCAGGCACTGACTACAAAAGGTGCTGGTAATTTTTGTCTTTTAAGATTTTCAAATTAAGCTCTGCATTATTACTGAAATGTCTATATAAAGACCATGTGAGAGTAGAGGCTGACATTTTCAAGTGTAGGTAAAATGCATGTGAGCAGTCATTGAAGATCATTATAGCCATATGAAAATATGTCCTTCTTAGCATGTTGTTCAGTAAAAAAAACTTCATCCCCGATTCCTAGCCAAAACAAAAAACAAGGATGGGTTTCATTCCTCCCCCTGACAATTTAGTCTCTAAACACCATCTAAATGATGCTTCTTCAAGTTAATTTGTTCTCTCCTCTTAATGCATCTCCCCCTTTCTGTGCCTCAATATGAATGAATGTTCTTGGCAAATTCATACAATCAGCTGCACAAGGAAGCATAATGAAAGGAACAGAGTGGCTCAGAATCACAGGTGTTTTTCTTCACATTGCTAAAATTAAATGATAATTTGAAGCTAGCTGTAAGAGGATTATGGTTTTTGGGATGGTTCCCCATGAAATGCTTGACACTTAAAATATAGCGCAGATTCTTTTAAACTTGGGACAAAAATGTCTTTACTATTTCAGATTAGCCCTTTAGCCATTTAGCTATCTAATGTGCACAATTTTAGTAAGATTTTTAATAGTCTTCACTTTGCAAGAGCATGCAGATATTTGCATAATTATTCCTATTCTAATATAGCCTTTTCCCTTTTCTGTTCCTTAACTAGCCATGGGGAATGTTCAGCAGACTTCAAACACTTAGGAAGAAGCTTTCCACATCAATATCTCCTTTTATCAAAGAATGTCTTACATGGATGGATAGATGGATGGATGGATGGACGGACGGATGGACGGACTGACTGACTGACTGACTGACTGACTGATTGATTGATTGGTTAGACTTTTATCCCACCCATCTAAGTGGCATGTCACTATTCTGGATGGCTTGCACATCTAAAAAACATCAGCATAAAAAATATCAATGCCTCATATAACAAGCATTTCATAAAAAGAAAAAAGAAAAGCACCCCTCCCTAAAAAGCTAGCAGTCAGATGACAAAAATAAAATATAACAACACAATGGACTATAATGGACGAGGTCAAGGCTCTGATGATGTTATACATCAACAGGCTATAGAACAACTGGAAACGTCCAGGAGACATTGATAGAGTGGTATTTTCTACTTCTGTCTCTCACAAATATTTTGAGGGGAATTTGCATGACAAAATAAGCCACAACACTAACATCAGATTTCCCCTGGAGCCAAGCACAATCATCTTCATACCTGCAGGCCTTATAGGAAAAAGAGCTGTGTTTATGGACAAAATGGATCTACAATGATCCAATGAAAAGTAATGCTTTAGAAGTTTTGTGGAAGATACTGAATATTAAAGAATGACAAAAGTTTAGCCAGAATCTCTTAGAAGACATTGCTCTGATAGGTGTACTGAGATTCTTTCTTCTGCTACTTTTCTTAAACAGGAGCCATCTATGATTACTTCCAAAAATATCCCTGTTTTGGGGTGTCTGCTTCCTCAATGCTGACTGCCACCACAGTGTCTTAGAATAATGCTAGACTGAGGAATATATGGAGGAAGAAAAATGGTGGTCAAGCTACCAACACAGTGTTGGTGGTTGCCATTTGCAATGGCAAGAAAAAAACTAAAATGACAAAAAAAATTGCTACAACTGTAGATGACCTGTGAGAAGATGTTGAATAATTTCTCCTTTCCCTGGAGAAATGTGTTGAAATTGTACCACCCAACTTCTTTGCTCTCAATTGTGGTAGATAATAGAGATGGGCACGAATTTAAAAAATGGCATTTTGGTTTTTCATTTTTCGTTGAGGGGGGTCCGTTTCGGTTCATTTTCATTTTTCGTGAATTTTTTTGGGGGGGAATCATTTTCGTTTATTCGTTTTTCATTTTTCATTTTACCCGCTTTTGCATGATTTTTAAAGCATTTCCGTGCGCAGGCATCCCCCAACGCCCCAGACCAGAGGGAAAACACTAAAAAAATGATGCTGGCAGAGACACAGTATAGACTAGGTACACAGGGAGGCTGCAAAGGCAGTGGCGGGCATTGCCCAGGGTGCAAAGCAGCTGCAGAGTGACTGCACTGCAGGGCAGGGGAGGGTACTCACCGAGAGGTATGCACGCATGCACACAGGGAGGCTACAAGACTGAAGCTAGAGAGAAATCTCTTCTTTCTCTCCCCTAAGAGCCAGGCTGCAGCCGGCAGGAACACAGAGACACACACCTGCCTGGCTGGCCTAAAGTGAAAATAACGAGTCGTAGAGACAGCAATCCCACCCTAACTCCCACCGGAGATTGCAAGGAGGATGGAGGCTGCCAGAGCTTTTTATGCCCTCTGTGGCTGCCAGACCTGCCCAGTCTGCAACCTGGGCATGCTATTGGTTGAAGTTGTCCAAGAATTTACATGATCCCATCACATGGCTTGCATCCATTTTATGGCTGGAATCCATTTTGTGTCAAAGGGAAAAGAAAAAAATACATCGCGATGAGAGAAAGACAAAAACAAATGTTTTAAGGACCCCAACCCCCTAGTAGGTAATAATTTCAAATAATTATCGCTGCATTTTTACGGATGTCCAGGGCGTTTTAATACCCAAGAAATCAATATTAGGCAATGCATCTGGGAGCCATTTTGGGTCGATGTCCCCTAACTCCCCTTAAAGGAAAAAAATACAGCGATCTGAGAAAAGACATAAATGCACGTTTTAAGGACCCCAAACCCCTGTTAGGTATTATCAGGCAGAATAAATAATTATCGCTGGGTTTTTATGGATATTCAGGACGTTTTTTAACATTTAAAAACAGCTCATTTCATTGCACGTCGCCATTAACAAAAATGAAACGTAATGAACCAAAATTTCATGGTTCTATTCGGTTCGTTCCAATTTCATCACAATTTTCGTTATTCATTTTGTTACGTAACTAAAGAAATAACGAATAACGGAAATGAAAAAAGTTCATTTTGTGCCCATCTCTAGTAGATAATTTAGAGGCCTTCGGTACATAGCTACTGTATACAATTGTAGGAAACTTCTGGAATAATTAACACACTGTTTTGAATGTCTCCCTTTCATTATCTATGCAACAGCACTTCTCATAAATTAAAATTAGCTGTGATTGGGCTTGTACCCATAGTGTGGCCAGAAAAAGGGGACAGGGTTCCCAAACTTTAGCAGTTGCTTAGCATAGGATAAATCAGCAAGTGCTACCTTCCATAAAGTTTCTTCCCTCATACAACTATCACAGGCTCAGGAAACCTCCCTTCCATTTCTGTGGTTATCCTATACCCAGAATTTCACAACCGTCTGTTTATGTTAGAAACAAGTGTTGGGGTATTGGCTCATGCTGTGCCTGAAGTAACCTGATATTATTTTATGCAGTCAAAGACCCATGCATATAATCATTAGGAAACATACAGACATTTAAAATAACCCTCATATGTTGGGCTCTGCGTTCAGATGAATGTTGCTTTGGCACAATTTTCCTAATGTTTCTTCAACAGAATAATAGTTAAATCTTTCTTCCTTGTAGTATGATTCAAAAATGAAAAACTTGTTTTTTCCCTTTTTGCACTGTCTCTAGCCATACTGTTTGCATTTTCTGTGAATTTTCTTGTCTTTGTTTTTATTCTCAGAATAGCATTCCCCTGTCAATCAATTCAATGAGGAATAGGGTTCCAACTAGATATAAAGGAATTTCACATTTTCCCCTTCATGATGGAATTTTATCAAAGATATAATACTTCAGCAATCAGATGTGCAAATTAAGGGTTCCCCTTATAGCAATCAGTCACTAAACCAAAACACTCTAGATGCAAGATAATAGAGGTTTTAAAAAGCACCATGGAGTGACAAACATTTTTCATCCTTTGGGAGAGCACCATTTCTTCATATATTCTGGGAAATATTGTATACTTTGACCTTTGGTTGCTTTTGAACAATAACAAAGCTTAAAAATCATGGAGACATTGGAATTAACCTAATTTAACTTTCTTTACCAGGAACAGAAATAGAATTCATAATGAAAATGTGTCCTTAAAGGAGGCAAAATGGGAAAATCTAAAGAATTTAATGTAATGGATTGACAATTCATGATTACCATGAAATGTGAAATATCACAAGCTATTTTGGAAATTTTGAGTCCTCACTGTCTATTATACAAAATGGAAGAATGAAATAATTATTATCTTATTTTTGATCTCAACAGAATCCATAGATATCAAAGGAATTTGGAAACCAGCATAAATATGCACTACAGTACATAAGTAAATTCTGGATCTGTTTCAATATGACACTATTACTAAAGTGGTAATTAACTTTTTGCTTATATGCTAATTTCTGAGCTAATAACTATAATAATTTATACTACTGTATATTATTCTGAGATGAGAACAGATTGTTTTATGATTTTTTTAAAAAAATCAGTGTGATCTAAAGATCACTTTTGGGGATGGAAGTGAAAACAGACTGATTCCCAACTTAAAAATTGCCTGGAATATGATGAGATTCTAAGTAAGGTTACATTTCAAACAATATTGCCAATGCACCTACAGCAGTCCTCCTCAAAGCACAATGAACCACATTCAAAACACAAAAACAATGGAATGAATGCTCTAAAAATTAGCTGCATTTTTAAAAATGATGTGCAAGTGCTGTTGTGTTATTGTGCCCTAAACAGAGACGGGCATGAACCAAAACCACAAACCTGGTTTGCTAGTTCAGGTTTGTCCAAAATGCTGGTTTGTTGGTTCAGGTTTGCCCAAGTTTTCTTGAACCAACAAATTTTGTGGCGATCTAATGAATTTCCTAGTTCCTTTTCCCAATCCACACAGCCTTCCCCATCCCCACTTGCACCCGTTGACTCCCTACCATTTCTGCTGCTGCCTCCTCCTCTGCCCAGTGGCTATCTCAGCTGAGGAAGCTCAGCTTTTTTTAAAAAATAATACTCACTGGACTGTCTAAATACTGTAATGATTTTTATTTTATTTATTTAGGAGAGTGTTAAAGACCTGGCTCTTCAGGGAAAGCTTTGGTGATCACTGAGTGTACGATTATGTGTTGTTATATGGTTGTATTTTTTGGCCCAGCCCCTTTCCTGCTGGATTCTGTGTTTGTTTTGCATTATTATTGCTGTTGTTTTTATATATTTATATTGGATTTGTTTAATTGGGGGTTGTGTTCTTTTCAGGCAAGTTGTTTTTACAATTTGTTGTACACTGCCCAGAGTTCCCGAGGGAAAGTCAGATGGTTAACAAGTAAATAAATAAATAAATAAATAAATAAATAAATAAATAAATAAATTTTAAGAGCCAGTTCTCTCAGTTGAGGCAGCTGGCCTTTTGTCTTGTCTTGTTTTAAACAGCCACCAGGCCATCTAAAAAAACTGCATACCATTTTAAAAAAAAATTTAGAGGGAACAGGCCTACAGAAGTTGTCTGCCTCTTAAGATGGTGGCAGCGGTAGCAGTGGAGGCAGTGGCATGAAAATGTATTGAGGCAACAAGGGCAGCGGGAATGGGGGAGCCGATTGTGGGAGTATATCCCAAATGAAAAGTATCTAAACAGATGTTAGAGTAAATTCATAACATCAGCAATATCAGCTCAACAGTTACTAATGCTTAGTTATTTCCATCATTCTGCATACTAGGCACAGCTGCATCGGAATGGAGAGGAATGTTTAACTTGTCAGTATTGTATTTACTTTTGAATTTTTTTCATAAAAGGAAAGTCACCTGAGTGTCATTGTTCCACTCAGATAATCTCTGTTCCAGTCCCGGAGATTTCACCAAACAGTTTTCATAAACTTACTTCTGCTGCTGCTGCTGCTGCTGCTACAGTTAGAAATTGGCCTAGTTACTGTTTAAGAACTGGGTGCAGTATAGCACAGTTTAGAAAGTTTTAAAGATTTTTCAAAAGTAAATATTGCATTTTTCTGTATTATTTCATTTTTAGTGTAATCTAGCTGGGAATCAACATTTGAACTATGGACCATGGGAAATCCTTGACTCACAGTTAATAATCACTCCATATATGAGGATATATTAAAAGATGTGCATTAGGTTTTCAGAAGAAGTTATGAGAACTGGGAGGAAACACATAAATGATAATAATTGTATCCCATTAAATTAAAGGAAAAGGAACATTACAGAGTGTTTTAATTTTAAGTACGTTTACAAACTCCTTAGTAGACATTCAAGATAAAGTATTCTTCAACTCGAGTAATCTCTGTTCCAGCTCTAGAATTTTTCTCCAAATACTGTTCATAAACCTCCAACTTTTTGTGAGGTAAAATTAGAAAAAAAAACAGTGAGGCATTGGCCCAATTCATATTTAAGAACTGGTTTGTTGGTTCAGTAAAACACAGTTTAGTAAACTGAGAAAAACGCTAAGAACAGCCTGCTCTTCTTTTACTTCTATCCTTATCCTCCTATGCCCAACGTTTGTCTTGATAATTGTACTTGTGAAACCCCAGTTTGCAGGGATGACCAGCATTTGAACTCTAGCCACTACCTTTATGGATTATAAAAGTCATAATCCAGAAACATCTGGAGAGACACACTTGCCCCACCTGGTTCAAAGGTCCCTCCAAACCAGGATATGAAAGCAGGATCATTCCCTGTTTTCATTTTCTAATTTTGTAACTACAACAGAGGTGATAATAGCTACTTATCAGGCTATTAATATTTGTTTGACTCATTTTGCAATACAATCAATTTTGTCCATCTAAAACAGTGCTGGCGAACCTTTTAGAGACTGAGTGCCCAAACTGTGATTCAAAACCCACTAATTTTTCGCAAAGTGCCAGTACAACAATTTAACCTGAATACAGGTAGCCGTGAAGGGGCAATGTCAGGTACCCACAGAAATGGCTCCGAGTGCCACCTTTGGCACCCATGCCATGGGTTCGCCAACACTGATATAGAATGTTGATTTACACTGGAGTGATGCAGACCTCAAAACAAAAGTACAGTGGACCCTTATATAATAAACAGCTTGTATAACATAAAATCTCTACAACATAAAAAAATCCAGAAATAGGGGAAATTTGCTTAACATAATCGCCTATGGGGAGAATCTGTACACCATAAAAATGGGATTACTCCATTTTCAACGCATTCCTATGGGAATTTGTATAGAGGAAAATTTGCTTAACATAATTTCATTTGGAACAAATTAATACCTTTATACAAGGTACCACTGTACAAAGTGCCACTCTGAAAAAGTTAGATGTTCTATACCTGGCTCTTTCAGTAACCAAGCTTCAGACATTAGGATTGTCTGTTACACCATACCAAAATTTCTGAAAGTATTAATTAAGAGCATCTGGATCCTGCTTTACAGCCAATGGCTCCATATTGAAACCATAAACTCTCACTATTTTAGCTTGATATTTAGTAGTAGTAGTAGTAGTAGTAGTAGTAGTAGTAGTAGTAGTCATAATTGTCATCTCAGAACTGCAGAGCTTTGCGAGACCCTATGGATGATTGAACCCAGCCTCTGTCAAGGAGGCACAGTGGGGAACTGAACTCCTAGCCGACAGCTATATAACTGAACTGTAGTGCATGTCTGCTTTTTGAGATGAATTCTTTCTAGAAGGAATATGAACTCTGCCATTCACAATTTTGTTTATATTGATTCTAAGCTACACAGTCCAAAATAATTCCTCAGCCTGCCAGCATCTGGTAGCCGTGTAATGAGATTTCTGCTTGAAATTGCTTGCCTTAATATGTCAGCAAAGTAGTTCTGAATGCAACACAGTAGTAAACACTGTAGGCCTGTGAAGACATCTTCAACCCCCCCCCCTAGTTTTCTGTATAGTTTTGACAGCATAATGCCACCTCCTTCGGAAGCATTGTTCCTGCAAGCAATGGCAAGATACTTCACTTGGAATTTTAAAAAGTGCTATTCCCATTAGACTTTATAGACTTTGGTATAGATACCTTCATCATTTTTAAGCTGCTACAGTTGGCTTTTTTGTGCTGGGACACCACTTTTCATTCACATTTGTTCTTAGTGATATTTACTTACTTACTTACTTACTTACTTACTTACTTACTTACTTACTTACTTACTTACTTACTTACTTACTTACTTACTTACTTGTGCATTTATTGACTGCCTGTCTTCCCTGAAAGGCAGCTCCAGGCAGTTCACAATAAAACAAGAGATAAAATAACAAAGAGATAGCAAAATTTCAAAACTTTTCTTTAAAAAAGTTTCAAAGGAAATCGGCAAGAGGGCAGCAAAATGAACAGATCCCTAGGACAATGAGCAACAGCAGACAAAGCCAACAACCATACATGTTAACGGTCACCAAAGGCCTCTTTAAAGAGCCGGGTTTTAAGGGCCCGTCTAAGGGCAGACAGGGGCTGTGCTAGGTGGTTCCATAAAGTTGGGGCAGCCACAGAGAAGGACCGATTTTGAGTGATCGCTTTGCGGGCCTCCTTAAAAGTGTCTGCCCAAAGCTGCCCGATATCATAATTTTTTAAAAATCTCTGAGTGGTGCTTAATGTTTGTCTTAAAGTATGTATCCTTGTAGTGTTAGCTATTATTTTTAAACATATGTTCTTTGGAGGGTGGCTTTGGGAATTTGTTCCTTATGCATTCCTACATAGAATGCCTTCCTTGATGCCTCTTGGTATAATGCAGAGCTCATATGTGAGGCAGACCACGCCTTGTATTGATCTTATGTATAGCAATGAGAACCATCATGGATTGCAACACTGGTGCACTCCTTGCCTTGCTCCTAATAATATTGTTCTATTGACTGGGATTAAATAAACCATTTGAATAATCAATGGTTTTAATGGTCTTTATGATAAGTGTTCGTGCTTGGGTTTTGGAAGCAGCATGGCCAAAAATAAACTTGTAGCTTTTCTGGTTGTGTTTGGTTTAATATGACTTTTGTTGGTTGCATGGCTAAATACTGTATATTTATACATGTCTTTGTAGATTTATGATGATTTTACACTGACTTGAGGACTATTTAGGAGAGGAAAGATGGGGTATAAAAATAATAAATGATAGAGAGGGGCACGAACCGAAAAAAATGGCGATTTGTTTCGGTTTGGTTCGTTTTCCAGGTCGGTTTGGTTCATTAATTACGAAATGGTTTTTTAGAAAAAAATTGTTTCATAATTCATTTTAGTTCAGGTTCATTTTCTTTCTTTCTTTTTGGAACCCCACTGGTCAGGTTTTTTAACAAAATTAAATTTAAATTAAATTTAATGTTTTAATTGTATTTTTTTATTTTTTTTATTTTTGCTGACCATGTGGCCTGCCTACCAGCTGTAGCGCAGGCCCATTGGCATTGTTTTGTTGTTGTTGTTTTCTCTTGCTGGCCCATGGGCCAATTCCGGTGCTTGTGGGCCAGTACCACGGCCTGCGGGCCAGATTGGTTTTTTTCTCCTTCTGCCGGCCCACGGTTTGGGTCAGGTAATTTTTATTTTATTTTATTTTATTTTATTTTATTTTTCTTTATTTTATTTTTTCTGCTGACCACATGGCCCGTCTACCAGCTGTAGTGCAGGCCCGTTGGCATTTTTTTTCTCCTGCCAGCCCGCGGTTCAGTTCCGGTGCTCGCGGGCTGGTGCCATGGCCCGCAGCCCAATCGGGTTCTTTTTGTTTGGGCCAGTTTGGCAGCCCGCGGGCTGGATCAGGTAATTTTTATTTTATTTTATTTTATTTTATTTTATTTTATTTTATTTTTACTGCCGACCACGTGGTTGCCTACCACCTGTAGCACAGCCAGTCGGCTCCCCCCCCCCATATGCCCCCTCCCTGCAGCCAGGAAGACTGGACCAGGACCACTCAAGGTAGGAGACACCGGCAAACAAAAAACATTTTGTTTTTCTTAGAGGGGGCAGTTCATTATTCATTTTGTTACATAACAAAATGAATAACGAATAACGAAACAGACCAAAAGTTCATTTCATGCCCATCTCTAATAAATGATAACAAAATTGTGCAAGAGACCAAATATCAGTGTACCAAAAAGCAGGAGAAAGAGGAAGGCACTGGGAAAACACCCAATACATATGTATTGTATAAGCCATTAGAGCAATAGCAAAATATCTTCTTACTCAGTGAGTGAACCCTGATGCCAGGAGTTCCAGTTATTTTGCAATAACCAGACTGTCTCCTTCTTTACTGCTATTTGACGACATTTATCTGCCCAGTTGCAGACCTGGAGAAACCTAACAATTCCCTAAGCCCTCCGCTGCTACTCTGAGACCTGGCAACCCTAAGCCCACATATGTTCCTCACACTTCTCTTGCCATCCAGCGGAAGGCGGGAATTTCCAAAATTGATACAATCTGTAATTTGGTGTAACAGATATTCACTATATCAACACACACATTATTTATGTTTTGTTTCGTTTTGAAATATTAAGCACCCAGAAAGATAACTTGGAGAAATAATATGTTACTGACAACAAAACGAAAGTGTCAGAAGCAATGAAAATCCCTCCTTCAGACGACTTCTGTGAAGGGGCCAGTGAGGAGAGTACAGATGGCAAGTAAGAGGCCATGAGGGGCAGAAAAGAAAGAGGGCAGATGAAAGAGACAGCAGGGAGAATGGAAACTTGGAAACTGGCAAGAGATAACAAGACAAATGAATCCTGGCCCATCTCCCTTCCTCATCTAATCCTTCCCTAATTATTTGCTTGGCCCTATGTGTTTAGCTAAACACAAACACTTCCAGCTGAGGTAAATCAAGTGGCTGAGGAAAATATTATCCTTTAGATCTGTCCCAGTCCAGCCCAAAGTACAACTCCAGTGTCAGGAGTAATGATATAACAAGGGTTTGAATCTGTTGCTCATGGGTCGATGAGGTGCAGCTACTTTGCTTTCATTATTTATTTTTATGATGCATGGAGAAAATATGGGCACAGCCTTCTGGTTGCTTAGGAACTACATTGCCACAGGGTTGTTTTTTTAAAGACACTCATAATGCGAAATAAATTTTAGTTTAAAATGGCACCTCCTTCTGAGATTGTTAAAGCCTTAACTGTGAAGAATATTGCATGAACTAGATTTATTTGGGTGGTAAAATGTTTTTAATCTTATAACCTATAGGACATAATTTATTAATGTAAAGAAAATGCTGGGATAGCTTTACTCACAATGGCCAAAGCCACAAAAGTGATCTGAACATGCAGCACCTTGTTTTTAAAGTGCCTAGTATGTGTTCTTTTCCATCAGGCACCCATGGAGATGATTAAAAGAAAGTAATTATATTAATTGGAGTTCAAAGTAGGAGCTTTTAAAGAGCTTTATTGTTCGTCATCTATTTATTGCATTGAAGAGAAATTGTTAAGATGAACTATGAAGGTAAATCAGACTCCCTACTTCTCCATTTCCCCCATCCCATGTGAATGAATGAAAACCCTAACATGATTTTAGTGCTCTAGCTTTACAGCAAATGTGCACATTGGCCAAAATCCTCTTGCATAAGTTCTCACAAGGAAAGAAAATTATATAACCTACAACAGCAGCAGATTCCCACTAATTAAAGAGTTGCACAGTTAAGTTCCTCATTACTGAAACCTAATCTCACTGCATTTGAGACTTTACAGTGATTGAAAATTTTGTTCTGAGCTGATATTATGTACTCAGATTTACAATGGTTTTACTAATGACCTGTGGCCTATATAGTGGGAACCTATTCTTTATTATTCTGTGTTAGATGCAGAACAGAGAAGTTCCTTCACATGCTGACCTAACCCCTGATCTTCATTTCAATTTGTATGGCAAGAACAGGAATATTGTGTGAACTGCAGGGTTCATGCTCATACCCACATACTTATGGATGCCACCCTATTTCTGAAACCTTTCCACTGCATTAAGGATTAGGGGGAAGTGCATCATTCTTATTTTGTTTCATTTCATTGCCAACAATGACAATGTTGACATTTTAGTACAGTATGTAGAAATCCCAAGTAAAACATTTTGTGCCAAAGTCTCTGTTTCTCTGAGATTTTTAATATATCTGTAGAGGCATAGCTCTGTACTTGCAAGACCTGCTTGGTGAATTTGAAATTATCCATATGTATGTGGATTCTCAGGTTGCCAGAGATTCATAATCTTGTATAAATTATTTTTAGAGTTGACCTAGATATCCTCCACATTTGCCCTAGAAAGCTGGTCTTTCTTTATGATGATTTGTCAGAGGATTGGAGGCAAGTACGGTTTGTGGAAAGAGTTGAAGGTATATGCATAATCCTGAATTATGGCTCAGTGCAACTACGATGGCATGATTGTGATATCTCTTGATTATTCTGTCTGCACATGTCTGACTGCTTGTAAATTATTCTGTAATACACTTATACTAAACATATACAGTACTTTTATATACAGTATGTATAAAAGAATATATTTGAAAGAATAGCAGCCTTTTTAAGTTTGATTGTCAACAGGCGAGCATTTAAATCATGTTGATTTTATTTAATTGGCATATTTTATGTATTACTATGGATGCTGAGACTGTGTTTGTATATTATGCCAACAAATGTTCTATCTATCTATCTATCTGTCTATCTATCTATCTATCATTTAGTTTCAGTACATCTGAAAGTTTTAAGTGCCCTCAGAATGCCATAACATTCCCTCCACCTAGTATGTACATCATAGTAGAAGCATAAATAAATGTATCTCTGATTTATCCCAAGTTTTGTAAGACATAGGGATTGTTCTTGCTGAGAGAGCACTGAAGAACTAATAGACTAAATCCTAACATGAGAGAACAGGAGAAAGTTCTCTGACATCTCCATTTATTTTCTCTCTTTTTGGAGCCTTTGTGTACCACTTCAAAACTATCTCAGCAGAGAATGGGGGTTCTGACCAGTCCAGTGCTGGGAGGGGCACCTTTGTCGGCCCACCCAGAAAAGACACGCTGTCCACTGACTAGGCTGGCCAATGAGGGTTTGCCAGAACACCTCGGAGGATTGGCCAGCTGCCAAGTGGCAAAAAGCCCCTCCAGGTAAGAATAGGAAATAGTACCTTGTACAAGGGCAGCCCTTAAATTCCCAAATTAGGCATAGAAGTAGATATGACAGAGTGGAGTGATTTATGACCCTAGCCATAAAGGGCTTGGTGAGGGCTGCCCACAAATTTTCTGTAGCTGGTGGGGGGGCGCTACCTCTCCAGTTGACCCCCCCCATGTCATTTGTAAATACCAGAGCGCCACTTGCCCTTTCAGGTCACCCTTCTAGGATAACAATAGGAGAAATAGTCTGATACAATGTTAATAAATTGTGGCCCAACGTTAATCCCACAAACGTGTCTCGTGTCTTTAGTTCAGGATGGGTGGACAGAGGGCTACAGGGCAAAATTAACAGCAGGAGATGGGACACAAGGGGGCTGATGCTAAAAAGAAGACTCTGCCTGATGCTGATTTCAGCAATTTATTGATTCAGTTCTATATATGTTGGGTGTGTACCTTCTGAATAT
This sequence comes from Phrynocephalus guinanensis, assembly GCA_037367245.1. Taxonomy (NCBI): domain Eukaryota; kingdom Metazoa; phylum Chordata; class Lepidosauria; order Squamata; family Agamidae; genus Phrynocephalus; species Phrynocephalus guinanensis. The sequence goes on from CM074736.1 coordinate 25,614,940, forward strand.
TTCAGAACTGCTTTCATTTAAAAAATTAAAAACATTAACCAGTAGATTGGAAATACTTTGATTTGTTCATTCCTCCTTGCCTCTCCTTTGCTTGAAGCAGGGAAGTGTACAGTTTTGAAGAAAATTGGGTCTCAGTAAAATAAATGTGGTTTGGTCTCATGAAATCCATTTAATCTTGGCTTGAATGAAGTACCAAAGGTTGTTCACAAGGAACATAACAGGAAAATGCAATTTGTTCAAAGCAAGGAAACAGAAGCTTTAAAGCTTCCTTTAGATGTGAAGGGAGGACTTCTCATAATGATGAAGCATACTTCAGCTAGAGCTTAGGAAAATAGCTCTGCTGGTTGAGGGAATCTAGAAATTGTAGTCCAAAAAAAAAGGGAATTTTTCAAGCTCTGGATTTAGGATTGCATCTGAATTAGACTGCTGGTTCATATATTTTTATTAATACAAAATGGGTACAACCTAGCCCTCACTACTCACCTTTTAAGACCCACTGTTTGTAGAGACAGAGTTAAGATTAAGTTTAGTACCCACCCACCCCAGTGCTGCATAGCTTTCCCGCCCAGCCTCTGACCCAGGATGCAATCAGATGGTACTTAATCTCACAATTTGGACCATTTTTGGCATGGTTGGTTTGACCTATTTTCCAGGGGGCTACACAATGTACTGAGAGTTGTGAATCAGCTTGAACCTTTTCAAATACTACAGGTGAAACTAAAAAAAAAAGTAGAATGTTGTGCAAATT